>OZ005685.1:17460228-17637728 GCA_963930675.1 Gnaphalium uliginosum | reverse complement strand
TATTTTATTGTATAACACTTTTATACGTGTTAACGACAACCTTAAAATTACGTTAAAAAATTCTTTATTTTATTTATTTATTTTTTATTATTTCTTGTTGTTTATGTTTATATTGTTATTGTTTATGTCTATGTATAATTTCTTTTTTCATTATAATTTGTGGAAAACACATAGTATTTGGGCTGTTGGGCTTGGGCCTACGTTTTCAACCTTGTCATGTTCTATGCATAATAGTCCAGCAAACCCCATATGTTCGATGATAATTTAATTTTTATTTTGCCAACTTGGCAATCACTATAGATTGAATGAATGGTCATGCTTTTGGTCGGTAGTATTTTAAGCAAACTAATTAAACAAATGTTTGGGTTCTTTGTTACATTGGCTGGTTCAATACATTTTTTCAGCCGCAACTTTATAATAAGGTTCAAATAATAACGGTAAGATCATAAATTTTAATTTTAATTTTTAATTTTTAAATTTAAGTTATGTATTATATATATTTTTTATATATAAAACAATTTCATATTTAAGAGAATAAAATTTTAATAATATTGGTATTATTTATTTTACAAAAAGTGTACAAACAATTAAATTAAAAATGAAAAATATCATTTCTACGATTTTTACTATAAGAAATGATTCTACAACAACTCTCCCCGCAACTTTAACATCTAGCGAGGTTGAAACTTTTGTGCTTGCGGATTAAATAGAAATGACTTGTTTTAATATACTTTTCTTTCAAGTTAATTACACTGACTCTCAAGAGAAACTATGAAATTGCGGGGAATGTCTCGCACCTGAATAAAGTTTCATTTATGACAACGAACTGTAATACGATACACTTATAAAATACACAATTCATAAAGTAACTCTAAGACAATGACTACGATGAAATAAAATAAAAGAATAAGAACGAATAGATAAGGGACATGATATTCATCAACAAATGATGAGCCGAGACGCGTGTTTGGCACGGTTCACTTAAAATAGATTTGTCGTCTAGTTCTCATTGTACTACAGCCGAAGAATAGTATTGTTAGTTTTAAACCACATGCCTGAAAAGGTTGTCGGAATGCTTATGCGTAACCTTACCTAAATACTTGTTGGTAGCCTAACCAAGACCGTCAATCCATATGTTACTAGAACAAAACGCATAAGCTTACTTCACATAATATTATCTGTGTGTTTCCTTTGTGCCAAAGGTTCATCTTTTTTCATCACATAATAATTTAAAAACTTATCTATTACGTATATTGTGTAATGGAGGAGGGAATGTGAAAACCTAGTTTTTAATGATAATCAGATATCACTTAATTTCTTAAGTTATGAAACATGAAAGATCACATTAGTTACAATTATAATCAGATATCACCTAAATACTCTTTTATTAAGTTGAAACTTTTCGATTCTTTCAGTCAATTGTCATTCAAAAGTATATTATTTTCCACCAGAAATATTGTTAGAAATTATTGTTTGCTTATGCGTTCAACTTTACAATTATTACTATTGTATGCTCCCAATTTTTGTATTCTCTATTGTATGAGATGAATCGAACCTCCAAAAAAACTCTAACGTATGCTTTTCTTTCATACTATCTATTGTATGAGGTGAACTTTTTAAAAACTCTAAGTAATATGATATAAATTAGACATTCTAAAAACTCTATTAGAAAAGTTCATATCATGTATGAAAGTTATGAGCATACAATAAAGTTTTTAGAAGGTTCACCTCATACAATAGGAGGTATGAAAATTAAGAGCATACAATAGTAATTAGTGTAAAGTTGAACGCATAACCAAACAATAAACTCATATTGCTGATCCAAGTTCCACAATAGAACATGTAAGATCTCGAATCACGAATATAAGTTCGACGGGCAACTCCTCATATCACGAATTAGTCTTAGGATTGAATCGCAAGTAAGATCTCAAATCATGCTTATAAGATTGTGTGTTTGCCTTTTCCCTCTCGTTTATTAATTGGCTAGTCTTTTGTATTAATTTCTCGTTGTGGTGATCGATCATAAAGGATATCACATATGATAGTTTTTCCTGATGAGTCCATAGTATTAATTACTGCTGAATCATTATTAGATCATTTTTTAAATTGTTAGGGAGAATTTTTTCCATTTTAACGCAAAAAGGCATACATGCTACCTCCTATTACGTAGAACAGTAGAACCACACATGTTATGATAACATTTAAGCATTTTAACACAACTTCGTTTAATTTGACCCGTCTCAATAAGCGACCCATATTGTCACTTCTTTATAAGTTTAAATTTAAATATCAATTAAAAAGAATGGTGAGTACATAATAAAGAAAAACAAGATAATATGCACAAACCAAAGCAGAAAAAGCTAGCAAGCAGTCAGCCTTGAAATAGTTTAAGGGATCACCTAACAAATGGCCAACTGTGCATAACCATTTTTGCTTAATATTCTGAGGTGATGAGGTTTACACTATACACTATTCAAATACATTCATGCTTGTAATGCTTCCTCCTAATTAATTAAAAGCTGCTTTCATTATTTTTATTTTATAAAGCAACAAAGCATTTAAACCACATACAGTTTTTAAGTAGTAGCCAATGGTTTAATGCGTCCAAAAAGGACATAAAATTGGCTATAAATACCAAAGCTAATGTGTACTATACTCTTCATCTCATATTCATCAATAGTTCAATACCACATTATAATTAACTTACTTCATTTAGCAACAATGTCATCAATTGGTTTCAATTTTGCTCACATTAATCTGCAACAAGAGCGCCTTAGGGAGAAAAATAAGAAAAGGGAGGAGAAAAGTGAGCAAGATGATGAGAAAACAAACGATGGGGTTAAACGTGGTGGGAACAAGAAAGTCCACCCAAGAGATTCGCCCTCAACAGATATCAGTAGGAACTCAAAGAATAACAAATGAATGGTTGTTGTTGGAATCATGAACTTTAGTGTCGACGTTTGATAAATGTGATAGATTTGTGGAATTCTAGGTTTGCGCTACAACAAACTATGGTTTGTTGGGTCTGTCTTGTTTTCATCTTGTTTTTCTTGTTTGTGCATTCGTCACCATTAGTCCCCATTATTGTTCACAATCATGTAAAATTCTCAATGTTTTTAATCGTACTATACGTTTTTACCTTTTAGTTTCTCTTGTTAAAGGGTTAGTTGAGGTTAACTGTTATGTATAACTATATATAGTTTAGTAGCATATATTGAAGAGAAACTATACGTCACTGACGTAGACCTAAGACTTGTAACCTGTGTGACCAAAAAAAGAAAAATGTATCAATTCACCAGTTAGCAACAGTAAAAGATATAACCAAGTGATCGATCACTGTAGAAATTCTCAATCGTTAATGATCTTTTGTTAATACTTTGTAAGGAAACTTTCATAATGCAGTACAGAACTAATTAAGTAAATAACTAAGAAAATTAAAGTTTTATATATTATTCTCAGAGATTATGGAACTATTTCAATACAGAAGAGAAACCTCAACCAAATAATATTGTACAATTGATGATATGATGTGTCAAATTAACGTCAGGTTAGATACATTCTTGAGTTATGAGTTCGAAAATGTTACAGTCACACTAAGTCGCGTTCCAAGCAAAGTGGAATGCAAGGAACATCAGAAATGTATAAAGCCTAAATATGTTTAAACACAGTTTAGCAGCGGGAAAGGTTGTTAAGTATGTTGGTTAGTCCTAACCGCTTTCCGTTAGTAGCTTAGCTAATTCTTGTATATGTACATTGTAATCGTTCACATTTCAATCTAAGGAATTGATTCACAATTAAATCGCTTCCATTTCTTAATTTCCCTCATTTATTCTTGATCGTTTTGAATTTTACTATGGATATATAATGAATCTAATACTCCTTCCCGTTGTACCTCATGACTCCATCCCTGATTCTGTTAAGACCATCAAGGTAACTTCGGTCCAGTATCAATCAAGAGCTTGTGCGTTCAATACTCATTTGAAACAAAGTATGTACATGTATAGTGTATGACTGTATACGGCTTTGATCTCAGCAAACCACACCATTTTTGGCAAAAATAAAACTAGCCAGCTATTGCAAAACAGCTCATAATCTCATATAGGGAGGAAACCAAGAAAGTAACGCACAAACAATAAAGACACGAATAGACAAAGACACAAACACGTACATGTAATGCGCAAACCAAAAAAGAAAAAAGCTACCAACCGGTTAATTAGCTTTCAAAATGTTTCAAGTGCCAAGTGCTAACCACATAAATGGCCAACTCCAAACAATCACCCAGTATTAATGCAGTTTCCTAACTTTAAAGGTAACCTTAATAATATTATAAACACCACCATCACCTCACCTGTTACTTAACTTATAAACAACTAATTAAACCACGTTTAGTGGTTGCTAGTTGTTTAATTCATGGGTCCAATTCTAAATGATAGAATATGACGATAAATTTTCTGTTATATATACGTTCTCTTCGTCGCCAAAATCACATTGTCAAATACTTGGTTTAGCAATAATGTGGTCCATAGGCTTCATTTTTGCTCATATCAATGCACATGAAGAGCGTCTTAGGGAGAAAAAGAAGCAATGTGATTTAAAGATCATGCAAGTCGGCGAAATAATGAACATCGTTGTAAAATGCGTAGGCAACAATAAAATTTACCCCAGGGGTTCGCAGTCTACAGACATTGTTGGAACTTGAAGAGCAATTGAAATGACGTCGTCAAATGTCTTCAGCTTACTTTTTTTGGTTTTGATAGTTTTACAAATTGGTTTTAAGGCTTTAACCTTGAGAATTATTTTGTTATAGGTCTAAAATGTGTAAGAGTTTTGTTGAAAGGTTCACTTCATTTGTGTTTCATGTTTCATTCATGTTTTGTATGTTAATCCTCCTCTAAAGCCAACACTTCACACTAGCTAACGATATAGTATTACTTTTGTTGTAACGAATATTTATTGGTCTAAACACATATTTTTGAGCAATAAGACAAGGATTTTGGAACATGATTGAAACACCAATATATCACAACTTAGTTGTTTGTGATGATCAATAATTGTTGACTAGTACTATCAATTTAAGTTACATGTTGATGTATTATAGCTTGCATAAGGTAAAAGGAAGTGTGATTATACTAATACCGACGAGCTAGTATAGCATATCGATCCATTATATTGATTGCCACACACGCACACCAATTAACACAACGTACATAACCACTTCATTAGTTAAGCAAAAACTAATGTCTTCCATGGCTTCAACTAATTTGCATATGTGATTAAACTCGGAGCAAGAACGACTTAAAGAGAGAAAAAGAAGCCTGTGGCCAAGAAGGGTGTTCGGGATGATGAGATCAAGAGATAAAATAATTTTCCAAAAACCAACTCAACAGTTAAATCAAATGTTGGGAAGGTCTTGAACAAGGTTTTATATTATTAATAAGATTTTAAGATTCCTTAATTAGTTTTAAGTATATTTAACAATTGTGTAATTCCTACTATTTTGGTGACATTAATAACTTTCTCCACCACTATAATTCTTACTATTCATTAGTCCATTACCCTTCAACCAATAGTTTGTGGTTTCTCAGCTCATAGTATTCATGTATATATTTTGTAATTTTGTAATGTATATATTACGTGGGGTAGTTAGTTTGTAGGTTACCTTTCAAAAAAGAAAAGAAAATTTGATATTGATAGACGATTATAGTAAAAAGAAAGAATTTCTGATATATTACACGAGTATTTTGCTAGTTTTATCCACTGGAAAGTGAACGGATATCATTAAGAAACAGGGTGTGACATGGTTTTCCACCCTACTAAAAAACTATGGTACAATTAGTTGATCCATGACCTATATAATGGGTTTCTCATATATGGTTTCCCGCACAAATGAAATTATAAATTTTATTTTCACTTTCTTTATTTCTTGTTGGTCAAGTCAAACTCAAAAGATATGGTAGCCACGTAAGTAAAAGAGTATTTTATTGGTTGACCAAGTCATATTGAACTTTACTTTATGACCATTAGTAAATAGTAATGCATAACTCAAAAGACCACTAAATGTATTGGTGAAACGTCCAGACGTGCATAAATCATTGTACTTTAACAAGTTGTCATAAAAGACTTTGAATTTTGAATTTATTACAAATATTTATGCATGTCTTTAGACGAGTACTTTAGGTTGTATCACGTCCCTAAGTTAAAATATAGACACAAAAGCCAAACTGAGGAAAGAGTTTTGTAGTTGGCACTACTAAATACTCAAAATGGTGACGTAATTACTAATGGATAAGCCACAATAAAGCCACGTATTATTATATAACTATATCATTTATTCATATTGCCCACTCTGTAGGTAACCATATATATAAGAAAAGGATTTTAATATTACCTTTGCACCATGATCAAAAAATTACACTGTGTAATGGAAACCAGGAACAAACAAATAACTTTCAATTGAACTTTTTCTCTTTTTAAAGTAAATACAAACACACTAATTGCACATGGAAAGGGATTCGTACATCATTAGTTTTAGTTTTAACCGTACACCACCAAATGTGATTTGCTGTGTTGTACAGTACAACACTTTGAAGCATATTTGATGGTGTAAAGCTAAACGGTAATGTATAAATCACCACCCATTTACACGTACACGTTGCATATACATCACGTATATTTAATGTACTATTATTTCAAGTCATTTTTATTCTAAAATATATACACTCATATGTTAGCCAAATATAATAATAACTTGCTAAAAGTTATGCAAGTGCATAATCATTTACACATATACAACACTATAATACACCAATATTCACAATTTTAAGAGTTTTAGTACAAATGAAATATCAACCCTTCATTTGCTTTACATTAATCCAGTTCAACTGGATTTCAATCAAGTTAACTTCTAATTTAAAGTTCATTAGTGTTAATGATTATGTATTTAGTTACCGAAAAGCGTTTAAAAGGGATACAAGTGCATAATTATTAACACATAACCATACACTATTATGATACACCAATCTTAAAAAAATTTAAGAGCTTATGTTTAGTACAATTACAAAATTGACCACTCATTTGCTCTACACGAATCCAGGCTAATCGATATGAAACTGAATTGTAATCGAAAGCTATACTTGAATTTTGTATTAGAATTAAAGTTCATTAGTATCCATTTAAATTTGTTACTCACCCACCCCCACCTGCCTGTCATGTCCGGTTATCCCCCTCTAGATCCTCAAGTAACAAGTAACAAGTAACAAGGGCACACGGCATTTTTTGGCGGTGGGTGGTGGTTTTCCGCTACATTGTTCATGTGCATTATTACACATGATAATAGAAAAAATACATGTGACCAACTAAACCAATAATACAGATTAAAGTAAGGAATAAGGGCAATAGGGAAAAAAACAAAAAAAGAACACACACACACACAAGGGGTAATAACTGTCTAATTTGACCTGCCTGTCTTTTTGTCACATATGAAAATTGAGAATTTACCTTGAAGCTCAGAGCATCCATTGTGATCCAACAAATGGACTCACAGTGTATCAACAGAGCCGCAAAGATGTATGCAAATTATCTGGATACAAAATTGTTAGCTGTCTTTGAACCACCAATGTACAGTATAATTATCCTGATCCTGAGTTAAAAAAGAAGAAACAGAGCACATTACGACAACAACCAATTTGAGTGCAACGATACTACCATCCATTGTATCCTTGTCAGGCGCAGATTCTATATTTGCAACAACCATCACTGGGAATGATGAGGGTGACCATAAAACACCATTCCAGATGGCTGTAAAGAAGAAACATGCATAAAACCAGGAGGAGCTTGAGGTTGTTGCGGTTGTTGGGTCATCTGCATGGGCTGTTGAGTCAAAGGAACCATTGGACTCATCATATAAGACGGTTGTGGAGGTGGTGGAGGTCCTACCGGCATTGGTGGTACATTAACATTACCATATGCAAATGAGGTCATTATACCACCATTGGGTTGTTGCATATATTGCTGCGAATGTTGGTTTGGAATTGGATGAAATTGAGGTTGAGAGGTGGGAACGAGTGTCGGTTGTGGCATTATGACTGTTTGGTAAGCACCGTTTGTTGAAACTTGAGTTTGTGAGGGCATAAATTCTGGTTTTGAGATGGAGCTGTTGGCTGAAAAAGAACTGGAAGCTGTTGTGGTTTTTGTAAGCCCTTCTTCAGCTGCGAAAGTAGAGAGAACAGATGACATAATATATTGTGATGAAGTAGAAGCAGCGAGCCTGTCTGCAACTTCTGCTGCTATATCAGCAGCGGACTTTTTGGATCCAGCTTTTGTATCGTCAGATGGGGGCGTAACGCTCGTAGGTTTTGAATCTGCCACATAATTTTTATCATCGAGCCGCTTACGCATTTTTTCTGCTTCCTCTGTCTGTGCTTGGGCTACCTGAAATAATAGTAATAATAATAATAATAATAAAAAATTAAAAAGTCACATGTTAACATTCTGCTATTGACAACAGGCATATAGTACCATCTTTATATTTCTTTTATAAACAAATATTGATGGTCGCATGTCTCGCCGAAACTAGGACCCACAACCTACAGACCTTTTTAGTTGACTATGGAGATATTTGGGTGGGCTTGTTTCCAAGCTTATTGCTTATTGTTTATAAGCAGATAAGCTAGAATTTTGGAGCTTATTTTGAGCTCTCTCTCAAATAAGCTCACTAAAATGGGCTTATTCAAACACTACATGGTAAGCTTATTATGTTAAAATAAGCAAATAAGCTTGAAAAATAAGCCCACCCAAACACCCCCTAAAATGATAAAAGAATGTAATGGATAGGGTAGTGGAATCAGTTATATTTATGCATGATACAATACAACCACAAAACATATATTGATTTACAATACCAAGCATAAGTAAACGAGTAAACAAACCTGCATTTGAGTGCGGACATTCTCTAACATGGATTCCTGAAAAGTATAAAAAATAACAAAGATATTTGCTTACACTTGTTAACAACCAGTTAGTAAATCTATATTAATATTAAGAAATAAAAAACTAGGGAGTTTGATTTTTAAAAAGATAATAATACCTGGTCATTTAATGCATTACGCAATTGTGACACGAGAGCCAGTCTATTTGCTTCAATAACTTTTAGTTTCTCCATACACAGCTTCAAGGACTTTTCCTCTTCCTCCAGTTCTTTAGATAAGTTCTTTCTCTTAGGATCATCTGCTGCATTATAAAAAAAAAACACCATCATTTAGACCCCATCTTATGCAATATGAAAAATAAATGTGATTTACGATTTCCACAAAACCTTGAGAAAAAGAATATTTACACTCTGTATTAAAAGAAGCTGAAGCAAGAGATTTTCAAATCATTATCATCCTACCGTTCGTCAACGCGAGATCAACATCTTTTTCCATCTTTTTGACACGCTGAATAGCAGATTTGCATCTATTCATCTCCTCATCTTCACCATGGTGCTCACTGGCAACCAAGTGAAAAGCTGAGACAATTCTCTCTGCTGTACTTCCGATGGTCAGTTTCTGGATCCAAAAATGAGAAAAGACGTCAGATGACCAGATTACTAAACATGTCAATAATTAGAGATTGTGAAATGGCCAGGTTAGGTAAGGGGTCAAAAGGTTTGGACGTTGGACTTTAGATTATGGTAAGTAACTTTAGGTAGTGGTCAGGTTGACTCGAAACACTTCTGGTCCAAAAAAAAGTGTTACCTTATTACTATATACAATCAGACAATCAGCAAGTCATATACGCCTGAAAAATTATACTATTTTGATAGTAAAATGTAACTTGAATAGTTGAATAAATTCATTTAGGAGGTTTAATGCACTAAAAGATACAATTTCGACAACTTTCATCCCATTTGCGCCCTTTCCTTTTTAACTATTTTCTTAATTCATACATTGGAGATAAATACACATCCTGAATCAACCCATTCATAGGTAATTGTATAATAATTGCAATTTCTACATGTAACGGATGAATAACATGGAAATAGAAATATCACAATACATTAAAGAGCATTACTAAGAAGAGCATGTTTAAAAGATACTTACCGTCCTTATAGATCTTGAATCTCTCTTAGCAATTTTCACAGAACGAGAACGTTTTTTGGTGAACTCCAGGACTTGGGGTGATTCATCTCCAAGCAACACATCTTTAATGCTCTTTGCACGAGATCCAAATACTCTCCTTTCTTCCCATATATCAACCTGCCATTCACACATATATTGCTCAATAAAAACTAGCAACAACATGTTAAATTGACCCATTTGAGTTATCAGCACCATAAGCAAACACACATATAGACCAGTTCAACAAGCAAGGGTGCATACCAGTCGGGTAACAACAGTTTTCGCACGGTCATCACCTTTCTCAACAAGATCTTTGAGAGCTCCCGGGAGGACTTTCCAGAACTCGGAGACAAATTCATTTCCATTACGCTTGCTATTCTGAAGTATATCATTGGCAAGATATATAAGAGGAACTTTCTGTGCCACCTCACAACTATGGAATTGTTTCTCCCATGTTGTAACAACTACTTCTGCTTCACGTCGGTGAAATATACACCAATGAGACAGCGCTATACGGAGTTAAGATAACAAGATGCAACAGAAACTAACATATGACATAGTTCAGGTTGATATTAGCACGTAATGAAGTCCCGGAACATCATGTGCACTTAACAAAACGGAACGGAGCAATAACACTACGAAACAGAAACACGAAAGAGATTATAACATATTGGTAGGTTGAGAAAACGACTTTATATCATCGCTTTGCACATTACTAAAAGGCCAAAAGATTTAGCTATTCAGATATGCTAAAACAGAATGTCACACATGAGAGATTAAACAATATCAATATATAAAAGGAGAAAACTCATGACCATTTAATGCAACAAGGTGTTCTCGACAAGGTTTACTAATGGCGGTCGATCATTAAAACTAATATCTACTCAATGAGTTCAGGGTTTGAGCTCAACAACTTGTTACACGTATAAACAGAAACTTAAAGATACTTTTGAATTCTTTGAGGAACTCATGTAACTAACAAACTGTAGTGAATTTGATATGAACGAACAACGGTCCTATTTTTCTTTTAGTTTGATCTCACCAAATAAGGCCCTTAATTAAATTATCAGATCACACTAAGAATAACCAATGCTTAACTGTATTCTACTCACATATTTTTCATAGATCATATACTCACATTTCAACAGAGAATCCGTACTAAAACTTCTTCGATGAGAAAAAAAACATCAATCAAAATAATCATATAACCCTTAATATATAACGCATATTACATGTAAGCATATTTGAGCATAAGCAATCAAGAACATACCTTTATATTGCATGATTGCATAATATTCATCATCAAACAAAAACCAACCTTCTTCAACAACAATTGGTCCGCTTTAATGCATACAAAACAAGTCACATCCCACATCAAAGCAAAATTGCAAATTACAACTACCAAATAAAATCAATTAACAATAAAAAGATGCAACTTTAGCTATAATTCACATAGAAATTAATAAAAAAAAAAAAAAGAAGGATACTTTCAATACACTGTTGAGTATTATTAAGCTTTGATAGCTTGTCTGAAAGAATTTGTTCAGTGAATGCGCTATTCATCCCACAATAGATGTTTTTGATGTATCATGTAACCCCAATTTAAACAATTTTAACTACCAAAAGGTTGATTAATTGAAAAAAACTAATGATGAAGCTTTAAACCCTAGAATCTGTAATAAGCAAAATGGCAGACAAAATTGGGTCTATTTGTTGATTTAATTTGAAAGAATTGGTGTAATAGAAAAAAGCCCTCACCCAAAAGACCAAAAACAAGAAAAATGGATGAATCAAGATGGCGTTACGAAGAAAATTAGGGTTTTTTAGATGTTCGTTGAGCTGTATTATGCTATAGAAACGAAAGAAAAATACAGGGGATATGGGCTGCCAAGCTATATTTTTTTAAAAATAATTACACATTACATCCTTCAGTTTTCTTACATATACATATTTGACAAGTTTTTAATTATTACAGTGTAATAATATAATATATATTAATGGGATGATCAAGGGTAAATACTTTTTTGGGTAAAGGGAGAAGTGAAATATTCATCACGAAACATCTTAAATTTGAAAATACAAATGTCAAAAAATAAAAAGTAAAATTTAGTAAATGTTAATCAGAATTGATTATAAGAATGTTAAGTTTCATTGATAAATTCTTTTTGTATGCTATAACAACGATTGATGAATATTATATCTAAAATCGTTAGCATTCATCGCAGTGAATGTAAGTTAACATTCATTATGATGAATGTTAAACTTAAAAATATTTGTAAAAATATTATGTTTTAACATTTATCGTGAAGAATGTTAATTAACATCCTATAATAAATGTTAACAATTTATTTATTAAATAAATATTATCAACTAATTTTATGAAATAAAAAGAAAATTAATTAGTAAATATACTCTTTATAGCATCGATTATGATTAATATTTACCGGTAAAAAATAATTTTTTGTTGACATTTTGATTGGTAAAATTAATATTGTTCGTGATTAATATTAACGCTTCCCCCTTCTCTCAAAATAACATCTACCTCTTGAACACTCCTCATATATAATATATTATATATATAGTGGGATGATCTAGAGAGAAACACTTTTTTGGGGAGAAGAGTGAAGTGTAATATTCATCACAGAGAATCTTAACTTCCCAATACAAATGTCAAAAAATAAAAAGTGAAATTTAATAAATGTTGATCAGAATCGATGCTATGAATGTTAAGCTTCCATAATAAATTCTTTTTGTAGGCTATAACATCAATCGATTAATATTATATCCAAAATCGTTAATATTCATCGTGGTGAATGTTAGTTAACATTTATTATGATGAATGTTAAAATTAAAAATATTTATCAAAATGTTATGTTTTAACATTCATCGCGATGAATGTTAACAATTTATTAAATAAATATCTATTAACTAATGTTATAACTTAAAAATGAAATTCTTTCGTGAATATTCTTTATAGCATCAATTTTGATTAGTATTTAGTGTTAACAATAATTTATTATTGACATTTTAATTAATTGGTAAAGATATGATGTTTCCTGATGAATATTAACGATTTCCCCTTTCTTCAAAAAAGCTCCTCTCTCTCTCTCTCTCTCTCTCTCTCTCTCTCTATATATATATATATATATATATAATTTGGGATCAGAGAGATTAAGTGGCAGTGGGAGCAGGTAATCTTCATTTCTAAATCAATGACCATAAATAATATGACCAATTAAAATAAATAAAAAATGCATAAAAGGGTATTTGGTAAAATAACACTTCCATTCCTTGCTCCCACTCTCCCCACCTTCTTCCTTCTTCATCAGTCATCCTTCCCATTCCTGCCGGTCGGCCACCGGATACTGCCTCCCGCAATTTTAAATTTCAGCCGCACCACCGTAATCCCTTAGTTACGCTACATATACGCCGTCACCACCGTAATCCACCATTCGTTATCACCGGAATACGCCGAAAATAAAAATTTACATATAATAAATGATATTTACAAGTTCAATACATACAATATAACAAATTAAGGTATGTCTCACACAATAGTAAAAGTGTAAAATTCAAT
Organism: Gnaphalium uliginosum; assembly: GCA_963930675.1. Lineage (NCBI taxonomy): Eukaryota > Viridiplantae > Streptophyta > Magnoliopsida > Asterales > Asteraceae > Gnaphalium > Gnaphalium uliginosum. Next base: position 17,624,054 of record OZ005685.1, on the reverse strand, counting down.
ACATAATGAAACTATATACCCTTAATTTTTTTTTTCTATTAGCAAATGATATAAACCATTAAAATATTTAATTGTTTAAATTTTGAGCTGCACATGTGATCTATTTCTAATAACGACATATTTGTTGTTGTCAAAATAGTGTATAGATGGTGAATTTCGGATAAGAGATCATTGTTCAATGATAGTTTTAGGTAATTGGATGATAATCACCCAATCAGATACATTTTATGGTTGTACTACGCAAAGTAAGTGATCACTATGAAGACATTAATCTTCTCTATCACAACCTCTAGTTACGATAAATTGGCAACCACTATGATAGCGAATCTGAACCCTGGAGATGGTGATGAGGCAATTGAGATCGGGCTGATTAGGAAGTAGGTGTCATTTGTGACCATGTCCGAGTGTTGCTTTGTCTTCATTGTAAAAAATGTGAGATCATTCGCCAAGGTATTTATACATTTTCATATACTTTTGTAATATTTCACTTATATAATCTTAACACTTTATAGGGAGACAAACCCAAGCCTTTGCAAACTTAGGTGATAAAACCTACTTCGATTCACTGATGAAAGTTGAAATCTGCTATCTCTTGAGCAACTACATATGTGAAGGTGCCAAGATTTTCATGACAGTTGTCTCGCACAAAGCTGCTATAGGACTTGGAAAAATGGCAAAGTTTCAACAGATTTCAAGTGATGATTTCCCTGCCTATTACTTCAATTTCATTGACTATGATAGGTTATACTTTAGGCTTGATAACAACAAGATTCACACATGTATGTCACCTGCATAAGTTTATTTGTGCTTTTACATTCATAATTTCTATATCACCTCTTTATTTGGTTCAAGATTTAATTGGAAAGATAGAGAATGTTTCTGATGTCCGCATAATCAGAGGAACTGCCATCATGAAGATCCGACTTGAAAATTTAAGGTCCATATCTCATCAAGCAAATAAGTATTCGCTGGAATTTGTAACCCCTATGTGTCTAACAGCTCTCCTTCATACCTCTCGGTGACATCATGATCGAGGCAACTCTGGGATGAGGCTGTTAGGTCTTTTAACAAGCAAGTTGTTACAACCTTACCTTCGCTTGTTATGGCTGTTATGACTTCAATGAAAGTCACTCAATATCTATGTTCGTGATAATATTATATTGTTACTTCCATTCCAATTTATCGAGTGTCCTTATTTCATAAGTATGGTACGGATAGTATTATTTTTAAATTTCTGATGGTTCATTGTTATTTAAAGTTTGACTGCAGCTCAATGCAACTCCTGCATCATACATATACATCAATCCTGCAATTAATGTAGGTGAAACTATGCTAGCAGAGTACACCTATCCAGTAGACCATCATTTTTATCCATACATAGACGGGCTAAAATGCTTATGATCAATGAAATTGATTTTCTAGGTTGGTCACCGAGGATACTGCGAATCCAGTCCTAAGTTACGAAAAATCTAAGGATGTTGAGGTTGAAATCCGTAGAAACAGATTTACGCTTGCTGAATTGTTGACTCAAAATCCCATCCGTTATGTGGTGCATACGTTTTATTCTCTTAGACTGTGTCAAGTACTGTTTTTTATAGTGTTCTTTGCTAAATAATTTCTAAAGCATTAAAACTTATTTTTTATATTGTATGCTTATAGCTTACATTTATTGTTGTTGGTGTTTTCTTGAAGATCTCTAATATGTCTTATTAATAACCATTTTAAAGCATTGTCTTACTCGACCCACCCATTTTGCCCCCTCTATTAGGGTACTGTATTCTATGCTACAACTTTTTTGGTTAGTATAATGTTAGTGAGTTATCAAATACTATGATAGGTCACCAAAGATCACAGAACTATAAGCGCCATAGTTCAAGCAAAGTGATCATCTGCAAACCTTTGTACACATGTATTATAGATAAAGATGTTTGTTCTCAATGAAATATCATAACCCCCTTTTTTTACAGTAAGCTTTCAATGTCTATTGTATTAGTTGAAGTTAGAGATGGGTCAGGGGATATGATGACAGAATGTGACGTTAACGGCTCCGCTTGTAACTTTGAGGGATTTTGTACTGAGTAATATTGCTTAATAAGTTTTGTGCCATGAGGTGCATGGGTGGTCACGCACGCAACTTAGATGGTACAGTCAATTATTATATGAACTCTTGCTTCTTTATATTAGTAACAATGTGTACTCAAAAAACAAAATTATTGCTAACACTGCATTCTATTATACTTGAGAATGTTATTAAGTTGTATTTACTATAATTAAAAAATCTAACGTATTTTGCCAGGAAAAATTGATAGATTGAATGATGAGGTTAAATGTCATTGTAATCATATAACTAATGGTTATTGCAATAGTCAGCTGATCAATTGCACGAAACGACATTACTCAGATGCATACAGTACTTACGACAATCAGCACTTGTCATGCTTGCAATAAATGACTACTTCTCTAAACTTAGGGCATTAGCCTGACACATCAAATATCCTTTTGCAGTTTGACTATTAACTATATTTTGGTCATTGTATTTGTATACATGTTTAAAAGACATGTATACATCTTACCTCCCCCATACCTCGCCTTCGACGAGATTGAGTAGTGTTGTGTTGTGGTTTTGTTTAAAAGACAATGCCATTTTTTTAACAATGACATTTTCATAATCAAATATTCACGCTATTATTTCTTATCACATTAGTATAAAAAATAGGTATCATCCCGGGAAACCACGGGTTATAAACTTTACGTATTATATTAAAAATATAATATAAAGTTTGTATAAAAATCATGTGGTAAACCCGCAAATTTACGAGTTATAATCTAGTATATATTTATTTAAAAGGCATAACTTAGAGGTGGAATTTCCTACCCAAATGGGGTATATAAAAAATTTGGCTAATAAAGAAACAATCAAATGGGTCAAAAGTCATCCAAAGGATTATTTGTGCATAAATCGTACTCAATCATCTTCTTCAATAAATTAGATTGTTAATGTAAACATATTATTTTCTTCATCAATATACTAGGTTTTAAACTCGTACAATGCACGACCATTTAAAAATATAAATATATTATTAATTTGTAAGTAGCCCAATAAATAATTTTGTTAACTTAAGTGTGTAATTATCATATATTGCAAATGAAAATAATTAGTACCGTAACTATTGGGGTTGAAAATATCAATTCTTTAAATGACATTCAATGTAGTGTTGATAATTTTCGTGTATTTGTTAAAAGTTATCACTTTTAATTCACTTTTACTTTTAACTCTTTAATTGTATCATATACTTTGACGTGGGTAAAAATTGGATATGAAACAAAACGACATGAGACAGTGATTGTCATTGACTCGAGTTAATGGTCATTGCGAAATATATTGCGAACAAATAATTTAAACGATATTTGTTTGTCAGAAGGACATATTAACATTCGTGGGAGCAAAGTTGTTATAACAGTGTTTGTTAATTTATATTTGTGTTAAAACGTTTAATTTTATAAAAGACTAATATAAAAAATATATATAACAATTAAATAACATAATTTTTTTTTTTTATCTTTCTGATCCATGTATGAGGGTTATTTAATTAAGATAAATTTATTTATGATATTATTTAAGGTAACAATTGATGTGATGTGTTAATTTGTTTTCTAAATTGTTAGAATCTTAAATTTTAAATATAATAAAGGAAACATACTTATAACATCATCAATCTTTAATTGATCAATTAATTCAGTTTTGACTTTTTTAATTTTGTCTTTTACTAAAATCATATATTTCATAAGTAATAATCAACGTTCATTTATTTTACTCAATTATGATTATTCTAATATATATATTATTATTATTTTATTATTATTATTATTAATTATATTATTATTATAATAATCCATACGAATGAAATAATCCTAATACTCATTCACAACTAATTTCATTTAATCGTTTATTTTATTATTATTATTAATTATTATTAATTATTATCATTATTATCACTATTGTCATTATTATTATCATCGAAGATTGTCCATTGTGATTAATCTTAAATAAATATAATATAGGAAGCGGGGTGTAATGTCATCAAAATTCTAATCAACCAATAGAATTAATTAATTTTGTTCAATCGACTAAAATATAGGATTTGTGTACATCACAAATCATGAATTATTTTTAAAATAACCATACAAAATTCTAATCAACCAATAGAATTACTCAATTTTGTTCAATCAACTAAAATATAGGATTTGTTTACATCATAAATCATGAATTGTTTTTAAAATAACCATACAAAATTATAATAACTAATAGAATTACTCAATTATGTTCAATCGACTAAAATATAAGATTTTCTTACATCATAAATTATGAATTATTTTTAAAATATCCATATAATTAATCATAAAAAAAGGAATATACATTTATCTAGGATAGGTATTTAACTAAAATACGTATTTGAGTTTTACTAAAATCTGACTTGAGTTAAAGAATTTCAATTAGGTTTTGTGTATTTTACCTATTGTTTTAATCCGAATATGTATATGTATACATGTATTTATCTAGGATAGATATTTATCTAGGTACCTAATAAACATTGTTGGAGTAATACGTTTACACTTTTACATTAAATTTTATGAATTTTCATCAATAACAAATCTTAAGTACCCTAGAAAATAATTTTTTTTAATATAAAAACGATATATATAGTATCACTAAAATAAAACATTACCATATACAATATCTAATTTACACGCTATAATTAGAATCCTTACCATATATAAATTCTAATTCCAACTATCTATATATAACAGTTATAATTATAATTATAATAATTATTTAGTCACAGTTAAAAGTTTATACGGTTTCATTCTTTATTGTTCTTCCATTATTTTTTTCGATTGTCAACTAATCAATTTTTCTCTCATGAATTCTGTTATCGGGAAGAGAAAAACAGTCGTACAATATTATGGAAGATCAAATCGGTTACGTTACCCACACAAATTAGTATATCAAAACTAACATTAATATGACACCACCGATATGCTTTACATACATACTACCTAAAATAATTTAGTTTGCAACTTCATTGCATATCTTTTTAACTCTTACGAAACGATAGAATATTATTATCTATATTATTCGTGTAATTACAAAAATAAAATACACATTCGACGGGCCGCATATATATACCCCTTGATGTCTAGTTTGGTTATATAAGGTAATAATTTGATGTAACATATGTAAGAGTTGTTTTAAAAAACTTTATTTTATATATATATAATAAATAATAAATAGAGAGATACCCACTACCACACAACTTGCTGCCCTTTTTCTCTTTGTTTCTAGGTTTCAGATTTTTGTTAAATTTATTGCTCCGCTTTTTTACGCATTTATCTTCTTCCTTGTTTGTTTGATTTTCTTTTTACTTCAAAGGATTTTATTTATTTGATTTGGTAGACAAGCACACCACAAATAGATATTGGGTTTAGTGAAGGGGAATGCAATTAACTTTAGTCTCATCTCTATAGTGTGTACCAAACTTCTTTTTAGTCTATTGTGTGTATCAACCTTTCAACTTGATCTATTGTGTGTATCCAATGACTAATTTGATGATGTGGCAACCGTATAATGCGCCACATCATATGACACGTTATTGACACATCATCAAAAACGAGTGCCACATCAGTCAGATACACACAATAGACCAAATTGAAATGTTGATATACACAATAGACCAAAATGAATTTAGGTACTCACTATAGAGATCAGACTAAAGTTAAGAGCATTCCCTGCACTAAACCCATAGATATTCTCCTTTTGTGTGCTGTCACACCCCGTCTAAAGCGGAAACAACGAGGTGCGACGAACGACTAGATCAAAACACATCGATACAACAAGATAAACACTAAATGAAACCAAACAATGTGTTATGACGTCGCCCGACACAACTTGTGACTTGTGCCGTGGACTTTCACTTCCACAATAAACATAGTCAAATATCAAATAATCGTTTTACAAAATCCAACTAGTCTAGGCAAACACGCCTTCTCAACATAATAACTCAAATAAATAGAATAAAGTCTCATACAAAGCAAGTCTCAAATGCAACTTAACAGTCTCGCTAAGTCCTCCTAGTCTCAACTCCTGTATTGCTAGTATTTCCTGAAAAGAGATGCTCTGAAAAAGGTCAACACAAAGGTTGGTAAGTTTCGCAGGTTTAGTTTTGACATACATAAACAGTTGTTGTGTAGTAAGTATGATAGTAGTAGTAGGATAATTGAAATAAAATGTGCACATGAATGAAATAATTGTATTAGATTGCCTCATAGCGCTTTAGTATCCCATTGATATAGTGTCTCATAGAGTATGATCATATTCACCCAGCGATGGCTAAACCACCTCTAAAAGCTAGGCCGAAGCCCAATAGTACTATTGATAATATCACCTTAGATTGATTGCGTGTTGTCCTTGGTCCCGCAGTCCCAAGACAATAGATTGTTTGTTTAACTTAGATTCGATGTGTGATGTCCTTGGTCCTGCAGTCCCAAGACATTAGATTGCTTGTTTGACTTAGATTCGATGCGTGTTGTCATTGGTCCCGCAATCCCAAGACGATAGCATATAGTATAACTAAAACACTTAGTTTCTATAGTTGATTCAAGACTTAGCTCAATCGAGTTTTACTTAAACTTTCGTGATAGTTTGAGTGCTTTGAATTTCGTTCAAACGATCTTTTTAAACTTCCAACTTTTAACCACGCGTCCTTTAAGATGTTTAGAACTTAAAATAATTATTTCATAATTTATCTCATCAACCTCTATTTTTAGAAATTTCCCAAAATAGCCTTCTTACAAAACGTTACAGCTTTGACCCATTAAAAGTTTTATAAAAGTTTTCATACTTAACGAACTCTAAAAATTCTCATCTTTTTACACAACTCAGTTGACATATTAAAGTCGTTCCAGAAAAAGTTTCAAGATCTAACTCCATAAATAACATACGTTAAGAGACTTTAAAGCTGACTCAAATTACAAACTGAAAACTCAGTTCTGACCACTTAATTGGTAATTAATTTTTGACCAACCAAAACTCTATATTTTGACACGAAACCAATTGCATTTGAAAGTAGACATCTTAAACTTAATTTAAGACTCAAGAAATATTTAAAAACATTAGATTTTGACCAAGTTATGACTCCGTAAAGTTTTGTTATAAATCTGTCCAGAAATCGTATCCGCTTGTAACGGCTATTCTTTGATTTTGACAAAACATACTAACTCGTACGATTATATATAAACCCTATAATCAATTATATCCTACAGATCCACATATGATCACATCAAAATTGAGTTAACAATAGATAAGAATTTAAAAGATGAATCGTAGGTCGAAAACTTACCAATGAACACGTATAACAATGATCTCGATTACTAGAAGTGATTAGGGGATTAAAACCCTTTAGTTTGAAGCGATTTGGTTCCAAAATCGACTGAGAATAGGGTTAGGTCCGGCTGGAATTCATTTGGGATTTGTATAATTCGATTAGGGTTAAAAACTTGCGTATTTATAGCTGCAGACCTCCAACCGGCGGTGGATTGCTCAACCGGCGGTTGGGCTGATCCAACTTTCGGCCCATGCACATCCAACCGGCGGTTGGGCTTCAAAAACTCCAACTGCTCCGAATTTTGGATATGTTGTAGCCCTCTGAGTTCCGGTCGTCTGGGCAAGTGGATCATCTCAATCGGAGTCCGGATGAGAGAGTTATGGCCCAAACAGTGCAGCCTCGCAGAAAACTCAGCTTTTATCTTTTTAACGTATTATATCTTTGTTAATTATATGTTATAGATTTTTTACTTAGCTTCTTATATAAATATTATTGTATGAGCTAATCCTCTTATTACTTATATTTGTAGACTTAGGATCTTAGTATCATACATTTGTATACGTCTTTCGCTCAAATCTTTCCGAGTGTGAAAGATCAATTGCCATAGAAATGACACGAAATCTTTATGAGTTTCAAGCCCGAGGTCATAGATTCAGTCTACAGATTAAGAGCGAGAGTCAACGACAGTCAACTATCTGGATTTGGTGACGGTTGTCACATGTGCTTTTAAAAGTACTTAATTACATCATCTATCTATCTATATAACTTTTTCAGTCAAAGATTTTATTCGTTTGAAATGGTATTTTTACACATCATGCAAACTTTTCAACGAGGTTTCATAACTTTTCTCCTTTCATTGTTAGAGCTTTAATATTGCAAACAGAAGAAACAAAAGTTATCGGCTGTCACAATTAATAACTCAAACTTTTTCACTTTGATTTCCTAGCATAAACTAAGATAGCCCGGTAATCAAACATTAACAATACTTATCACCAAATTTAAAAATAATAAATCCAGAAAAATTACCACATTTGTGATTGTAAACATAAAAAGTTTGTAGGAACTATGATTTCTATTGACATACAAAATAATTGTATCAACTAATTAATATACCCTAAATCGCAATTTAATTTCTATATATTGACATACACAATTATTGCAATTGGGCTGATTATGTTAATGGGTGCGGATCTTTTTCTTAGAATTTTGGGGGGGGGTCAAAACACAATTCCAAGGAGGGTTGAGTTTACATTTGGACTCCTGTGGTTCAACGTCTTCTTCGAACACAACTTTCTTGGTGATGTGTCGCTCGTTTAAGGTGCCACGTGGCATCCGGAGAATTTGACACATCATCAAAACATACACCAAAATACACTAAAACACACTTTTTGAAAATTTGATTCATTAAATGTAGCAAATCTAAGTTGGGAACACACAATAGATATCGACCACAAGTTAGATGCATTCTCAGGCACTAAGCCCTATTATCATTAATAATATTGAAGCTTTTGGTTATAAATTTGTGATTGTTCTTTGTTATTATTTACTGATTAATCATTCAAGTCTTGATCAAACTATTAAGGTGTTATTCAACGACTTCCTTAATTGGTTTAGATTCAACATATTCTTGTTAGACATAATCGATCTTGACAAGTGGTATCAGAGCTTGGAAGGGTTGAATCTAGGCTATCAAAACTGCTAAATATAAGTTTGTTTTTTATCAACTACATACATAACAAGAAAGAGATGGCTACGGATATTGTTGATGGGGTGCAGGTTACAAAGATTCCTATGCTCAAACCTAATGAGTTTGTCATATGGAAACTTAGAATTAGGCAGTACATGCTTCTCACAGACTATATAATGTGGGAAGTAATAGGTAATAGATAATGGTCACAAATACATGTTTGAGCTAGATGGTGTTACAAGAAAGAAGAGAGCACCTCCTACTAATGATACTGAGTACCAAAAGAAGTTTGAAAAGTGCATAGATGCAAAGGAATTATGGGAAGCAATTGAAAAAAGGTTTGGTGGCAATGAAAACACCAAGACTAATAGATCTATGCTAAAGCAAGAGTTAGAGAATTTTAAGTCAATGAAAACTGAAACTTTGACTCAAACTTTTGATAGATTTACAAAGCATATGGAAAACCACAATGTTAAGAGAGACAAAGATGATCTTATTAAGAAAATTTTTAAGATCTCTAGGTGATAAATGGAGCATGTATACTGTTTCACTAAGGCATAGTAGGGATTTGGATGAGAAGGAGATAGATGACTTATACAATGATCTAAGGGTATTTGAATATGAGGTTGAAGGCAAGAAACAACTTGTTGGGAATTTGCAGAATGCCGCTTTTCTTTCACATATGGGGAATGCACAATCTGCAGATGGTTTAAAGACATATGGTTCATCTATGTCACATTCAGGTGTTAATCTTGGGTCACTAAGTCAAGATTCATCAGATCCCATACTATAAGCTTTTATAGCTAGTCATGTTAGTTCTTCACTAACTCATGAAGAGCTTGAGCAAGTTCATCTCGATGATCTTTAAGAGATGGATATCAAATGGCAAATGGCCATGTTGACCATGAGGGCAAAGAGATTCATACAGAGAACATGGAGGAATAATTTTGCCTACAAGAGAGATGATGGAGTTGGGTTTGACAAGAGAAAAGTGGAATGCTATAACTATCACAAGATGGGCCACTTTGCAAGAGAGTGTAGGCTTTCAAGAAGTCAAGATAACTCAAGAAAACACTGGAAGCTACAATGTTGGGAATAGGAGAAGCATACCAGTGCAAGGTACATCATCTGCTCTTGTTTCTCAAGATGGTTTTGGGTTTGATTGGAGTGACCAAGCAGAAGAAGCTCAAAATCATGCTCTAATGGCTAACATCTCTTCAAAAGCAAGCAATACTGACATTCCACATGAGGTACAAATTAAACTATGTTCTGCTGTTTGTAAAAAGACTGTTAAATAATACAGAGATCATAATTTAAGAGTGTGTGAGAAATTGAAAAAATGAGATGTTAGGAGTAGAGAATTCAAGTTAACCATAGGTAACTTAGAAGACCAAATTAGGGTATAAAAAGAAAATCAGAAACAATTTGAATATGACCTAATCTATGTTAAGTGGGAAAGAGACTGCAGGGATGATGACATAGCTGACCTTAAGAAACAATTAGAAGAGGTTAAGCTAGAAAGCGATAACATTAAGCTAAAAGTAGGAGAACTAAAAAATGCTTTTGAATCCTTTCAAAACATAATAAAAGTTCAAATACATGATAAACTTAAAAATGGGATAGGTTACCATACTGTAGCCCCACCCTATAATGACAACTACATTACTCCTAGCAAAGATATAGATACCAGTAAGCTGTAGGAGAAAATACATGTAAAAGTCGATAAGGTAGATCCTATAGTTAAATCTGAAGAGGACTTGGATAGGGTAGAAGTGTCATCATGAAAATCAGAGGTGTTTGACTTAAAATTTAAATATGCCCTATCGAAAATACTAACCATACCCTTGATGATATAATTAGAAACTATGTGATAAATGTTAAATCAATTGTGGTAAATAAAATCAATTGTTTCTTAACTCTATTTCAATGGTTGTACCACTTAAATAGGAAATGTGAACATACATGCAATTATTATTTGAACGGAATATAGTTTCAATATATCAACTAATTAGGTAGTATAAAATGACACTTTATGGGTGAAACACAACTTATTACCACAACTTCACAATATACGTTTTTGCAAAGATCAATAGCAACAACACTTCACACAATGACTTTTCCATTGTGAAACCGGTCAATTATAGAACAACCCACAGCATGTACCGACCATAGTTATTCTACTCCGGGCTTCAGAGGTATTTTTATTACTACTTATTATAATGTAACTTCCTAAACTGGAACATGCATTTAATCATAGATTATGTTTGTGAAACAATATTGAAGGCAAATGTGACAACCAACAAATTTCAGATTAACGTCCACTCATGATTAAAATGTCTTTATACGAAACTAGTGTATATACTAGACTAAAAGCATAACCGTTAGGTTGTTTCATGTATAACAAGATCTTTCCATAGGCATTTTACATTTTGAATTAACATGATAGACTAAAGTTTAATTGATAACAAAATCAAATCTTATTAACTTTCTTTCATAAATTGACTAGTTAGCTTACACATTCTGTCGTACAAACCACACACTAGTCTTAACCCTAGATACAAATATACTTGTATGCATGCTAATATTAATCAACACATGTCACCACCTTGCATGAAAATGAGATAACTCCCCCCTTTTTGGTACTTCAAACCTATAATTAATAACGAAACACTATTTTAGATTTCCTATTTATGACAAAAAAAAGGAATAAAATCGACTAAATAGTTTGAAAACATCGAAATGGAATGTGATGCTTTGTTCATGTCAAACATCAAACGAAAAAGGAAGTAAAAAAAAAAAGATTTTTAAGGGTGACGATGAACGTTTTGTTGCTAATTAAAAGTTTTACACTCTTTCTTTTCTACCTTTACTCTTACTAATAAATTAATGTGAATGGAATAAAATGCAATGTGAATAACGTACTATCATTAATTAAAATGAGTTGGCATTTACGTACATCATGAGTGAAGGTTGGATTATTAATTTAAATTGTGAGTGTGTGCATATATGAATAACAAGTATGTTTAAATCAAACACAATTTTGTATTATATCAACTACATTTACTACTGTGTGATATAACCGTTGTACCTTCAATGCAAAAAATCAAAACTCACCATTACCATTAAGTTAACATTGTCAACTAAAAAATCATAGTTAATAAGATAAGAAGTGTTAATGAACTCTAACTTTCCTTATTTTTAAAAAAAAAACATTTAATACACATTAATTAAGTCAAATATATACATATTTAAGTTGATTTTTAATTTAACAAGGAAAGTTGTAGTTCATAAATACTTTTTATCTTGTGTCCTTAGGGCAGAAGATAGCCAATCCCTTCCATCTATCTATATATGTATATTTATATGTATGATTATGATTATAAACCTTGCAAGTGATAAATAAAATCCCTTGTATAAATGGAAAATAAGAAGTTTATAACTGCTACTGTATTATATGCTATACTGTACTTAACTAATGCCCTTATATATGACACTTGTTAAAAAAACCCTATTCCTAATAAATAAATGTGATGGGTGATATTACCACTATATATAACTATAAGGGTGGTAAGTGAAACTAATATCATACATACTCTCTTTTAACTTTCGTCCTTCCATTTGCCCTAATTCCCACTTTTCATCATCAAAACCCTAGCTTATTATTGATTTTCGTCCGTTGTTAAAACCCTAATCAGCCGCTATGGCCATTGTAAGTCGCATGAGAGCTCTTTCGCGACTCCCAACAGGTACCTGGCTATATGGATTGGCGGCTCAGCTCCGGTACGAATACGACGACGAATCAGAAATGGAGGATTCACTTGGATCGGTATCTGGTTGGGGCGTCCAATGGGTGATAATGGGGGATCCGATGACAACAAATAGACAAATGTACGCTGAAAAGCTTTCATAGATTCTAAAAGTACCTCATATCTCAATGAGAGGAATTAATCTGTTTTCTGTAACTATATTGAATAATGAGACTAGGTATATATACATGAACTACAAAGCTAAACTAGGAAAATAATTGAATGCTAATTCCTATGATTAAGCCTCTACTAACTATACACAGCTGTTAATGGCTGTACGAATCTCTAACAGCCCATGAGCTCCTAAGATTTGTATATGATTTGTTGCTGTCATCAAAATGGTCATATCTGATTAAAAAGAAGATCATTACTACGATGCTTGTGTTGTGCGAGTCTTCTATATTTTGTTCTTCAATATCTTTAAGGGTGTCTTTTTTGCAGGTACAATTTATGTTGTTGCATAATTGTCAAAGTTTTCATATAGAGGTTTCAGTTGGTCTTGATTATGGGTTGAAAATATTGTTTCATGGTGAGCTGACCCATGCAATGACATTTGATCTGTTAATTGTAGTGTGAAGTAGTTCACAAAATGACTTGGTAGGAAGCAATAGTATCTCTTTACGTGGAAGTAGTTGTGAAGTTGAGATATGAATCGGACACAAAGTTGTTTCGAAATTTATTCAGTCGAAGTTTAGTTACATTATTTTTTTAAGGTTTTGAGTGTATTGATTATTGAAGCTTTAGTTCTTTTTCTTTCTTTAACTTGTATGGATATCATTTTTTTTATGTCTATTCCTTTTCTTTGTTCGTGTTTTTGTCTTTCAAAGTTGCGTGAGGTTGGTCGGTGTAATCTGTAACATGTTAAAAGGAGTAGTTGTTTGTATATCCCAAAGATGTGTTTACCCGAAGTAATTTGTCCCCATGTCTATTTTAAAAAGTTATGTATTATTTGAATCTTAGAAGGGATTCTTTTCATATATTAAATTTACCTTTTGGAGTTATGGGTAGAGTATAAACTGATCCGTGGTTTTAATAATTTAAAGAGTAAATTACATTCCTGGTTCATGTGGTATGTTCAATACTTCAGTCCTGGTCCTCAGGTCGTCTTTTTTGCGAGTTCAGTCCCTTGAACTGAAACATTTCGTTCATGGTCCCTCCATTTAACACCCGTTTAAATTGCTCGTTAAATGGTAACACGTGTTTGGCACACGATGACCTCGTGTGCCAAACACGTGTTACCATTTAACATTCAGTCCCTTGAATGGTAAAAGTGACATTCAAGTGACATTTAGTCCCTTAATGTCACTTTTAATCTCGTGTGCCAAGCACGTGTTACCATTTAACGGGCAATTTAAACTGGTGTTAAGTGGAGGGACCAGGAGCAAAACAAAAAGTCAGTTCAAGGGATTGAACCCGCAAAAAAGACGACCCGAGGACCAGGACTGAAATATTGAACATACCACAGGGACTAGGAATGTAATACTCTAATTTAAAAGAGAGATACCGATGTTTTAAAGTGATACAAAAACGACGGGGAAAGCGATTGCAAGAAAAAGGGCGAGTATTAATAATAAAAAGCAATAAATTGTTGTAGATAATTCGCGACGGCACGTTCTAACTTTCCCCGCAGGGACATTCACAATGGAGCCAGTGCGCTTGACAAGATCTCCTTCTTTAATAGCAGTATCACTACCAAAGACAACAATCCCTATATTCTCGTTCTCAAGAGTCAAGGCTATTCCTTTTACACCGTTAGCAAATTCAATCATTTCACCAGGTTGAATCTCGTTCAACCCATAAGCATGTGCAATCCCATCTCCAACTGAGACCACTCGAGCAATCTAATCCACTTGAAAATTCGTGTAAAAGTTGCTAATTTTAATTTCTAATATAGTCGTTAGTTCAGTAGCTCTCGGATAGAATTCCACGTTCTACTTATTTTGGATATAAGGGGGAATACCACTTTCAATTTATACATATGGAGCACTTAGGTATGAGTTTCTTAAGGTCTTTTTCAGATTGTTACCTACGCTTTTCTTTGTCTTACGACTTGACTGTGTTAAGCAATTCATGTCACTAAAAGGCTTTTTGTGAAACTGAGTACACTTCTGAACCGGAAGACTATGCAGATTCTCTTTATTGTTGTTTGACTACAGCCACTTCTACACCTTCATTTAGTAAATCCGATCTTTATTCGTTCTTCTTCTATTAAATTGTTAGAATTTCATTAGTTAATGATGCTTAAATCCATAAAAAAAACCCTACTAAATCGTTCTATTCAAAAAGTTACATTATGATTATACTATATACGTTATGCACTATGCTTGACACGCTAATGATATATCGAAAACTTAATACTTATGTAAAAACATGTATGGTATTCAACCCACCTATTTGTCACCTTGGCCATCATCACAGTGGAAGTAACTATCATCTCATCTGTCACTGTATAATCCGGTCGAGTGTCGAGAATCAATAACCAATGTTCATACTAGAATTTCCAATCCTATAGAGTATCAAGAATCAATCACCGATGTTCATACTAGAATTCCCACACTAAGATATATACATATATACTATAAATAAATAATTTTATGGTACGAAGGAGCAAAAACACAAAAATACGAATTTATACGAATATGAAATTATAGAAGTAAAATATAAAGGTAATATATAAAGTTAAATGAATGATACAATTAATACAAATATTCATGTCTAATCTCGAGAGTCAATAAATAAACCGGTAATAATTAATTAATATATTCATGTCTAATCTCGAGAGTCAATAAATAAACCGGTAATAATTAATTAATATATGTATACATATATTAATTAATTATTACCGGTTTATTTATTGACTCTCGAGATTAGACATGAATATTTGTATTAATTGTATCATTCATTTAACTTTATATATTACCTTTATATTTTACTTCTATAATTTCATATTCGTATAAATTCGTATTTTTGTGTTTTTGCTCCTTCGTACCATAAAATTATTTATTTATAGTATATATGTATATATCTTAGTGTGGGAATTATATATATATATATATATATATATATATATATATATATATATATATATATATCCCCCACACATACACACGATATAACATTATATCCCCCACACACAAAAAAAAAAGATAACCTTCCCGATACTCCCCGAATCCTAACCCTAACCCTAATTAGATCGATCGCGTCGATTGGTTGAAAAATGATACCGTGGATAATATTCAGGGATTTTGATCCAATAACTGGTAAGTTTAGTGAACCTTTGGATAATGTGATGGTAGCAAAGATGATGTGGAAAGATATTTGTAAGAGGAAGGGTTTGCCGTTGGACACACCCTACCAAATCAAATCTAAATCTGATTTAATTAGCGGCAAGGATTTTAGTTTTGAAGAATCACTTGTCGATGATTTATGGAGAGAAATTTATAAGAGCCAAGGCTTGTTTCCGGAAACCAAAATCATCGAGGAAAGGTACAAACAGATAGCAGCGGACAAGGTGTTGTTCGATGAGCGCAAGGACAATGAGAAGATGACGAGGTTACCAGAAGCAGTTGAGGATTTGGACAAGGAGGGCAAGGGCAAGGAGGTGTTGGATCTGGTAAATTTAGACATCCGTGAGAAAGGGATCATAAAGTTAGCACTAGCAAAAGAGGATTTGAACAAGGTGTTGATCGATGAGATGAAGGACCTTGAGCATATGTTGAGGTTACAAAAAGCAGTCGGGGATATTAGGGAGGTGATGATGAAAAGGGACAGTGAGAAGATGTTGAGGTTACAAGAAGCAGTCAGTAATATTATGATGAGGTTGATGGAAAGGAAACGTGAGAATAAGATGATGAGTTTAGAAGAAGCATTCGAGGATACTAGGGAGGTGTTGATGAAGGAAGCAGGATTTGGAGCCGAAAGCAGCAGAAAGAAGCAGAAGATGGCATTTAAAGCAGAAGCAGCATGAGTAGTTTTTTTTTTTAAAATTGCTTTACCTATTAATATGTTAAAACTAGAAACTCGAACTCATATAGTCATATCTTACTTAGCATGGTTGTTTGTATATTACTTATGCTTGATTGTTATTTTGTTATTGTTATGATTATTATTATTACTCTACTACTTATTGTTTAATTGATTGATTAGTGGCCGTTATTGACTGACCTAAATAAGTGGCAGTTTGACATTAACTCATTATCTCTGTAATTTTGCTCTAAATTGTAAGGAGCTTTTCCTTCATGGCATTGTGCGAGGGGAGGAAAACCAAATTACATGGCGTTGGTTCGGTTTGGATTGCAAGACCATTCCACCTACGACTTCAAATCGCTCAAGTTCCCAAGATTAAAAACGGTTCTTGAAGATTCAACCGTTTAACGATTTTTCTCCATAGATCTTAGAAGTGAATGAAAATATACAAGTTTCGGTTTCTTGGTCTTGTACAATGTAAATCGATTCCCGTGTGTCAAGTTTTTTATTCCTTAAAAAAACGGGTACCAATTTCATCATGAGTTGTGTCCATCGATTTATCATAAATATAAATAGTCTTAGGGCTTTAGGGGTGATAGTACACCATTGGCTTATTACACAATCCCATGAATCTTCTGTAATATTATAAGCTGATTATGAGTTATGACTACGTTCTTACAGAAGATGCAATATTTTTATGTGGAGTTGTATTTTTTATTTTTAGTATTCATGTTTTACATACATGTTCGGGAAGCTCGATAGAGGTTATGAATGGTGTTAGGGCCCCCTACAGGTCTTGCTTCCGGCGGCAAAGACACTTCTTTGACACTGGGGAGGGTTATATATATTTATGTCATGTCTTTCATTTTTAACACCTTTTTTTTCCCTTTCTTTGTGCAGAGATCAGGGTACATTATCTGAGCATGTTAGAGAAACTGACGATAGAGGTTATGAATGGTCACATTGCTCATAAAACCGATGCACATTGCCTGTTTAATGTTGATCCAAACAAGGTGATTAGTGTATGACATGCTTCTAAAGAAGGGAATTGGTCAACCATGAATCATAAGACCAGCTTAGCCGCTCCTAAATGTGGTTACGGGTACGTACTAGAATTGTTGTGTGATCTTATAGTTGAATGTTTAATGAAGTGCAGAAACGTTATCAAAACCATCGTTTTTACTTGGTTAAGACCAAGGTTGTGCTTATCTTTGCTGTATATGACCTTCATCTCATCAAGGTGCTATACCATTACCAGAACAGGCCACCGTGGGGGTAGGTTTGATGTCGATACAACACACATCTTTGATTCAGTATTTACCTCATTTGTTATAAAAATAAAAACTTTTTGCAATTGATAGTTACCTTGTGGCGTCCCATCATTGGTTGAGAAGCTTCTACACCAGCTAGAAAACATGAAATGTTTACCTTGGTGCATCTTTTGATGGTGTCCTATCATTGGTTGAGAAGCAAACAGACGATTGTTGTATTTTGAACGTAAATTATACATGATTGAAAACACCAGCATATACAAAAATCGAGAACACACACATAGAAACAAAAATTATTTATCAGAACACAAATAGGAACCTATATTATTAAATTTAAATACATGAAAAAATTAAAAAAAAAAATAACATAACCAAAACAACCAAACCACTGGGCATGATATATTCTTCGGTATCCTCAAATATGACATAACAATATTAACTTTTGTAAAAAGAAAAACTAATATACAGTTGCAAAAAGAAACAAAAAAAAAGAGATCATTCAAATCATGAAATCGTAAGGACTAAATCAAATTGAAAAAAAAAGTAAATCGTACAAAAACAATTTTGTTACAGATGAAACCCATGTTCATTTATGATATTACAAAGATGGAAATCAAAGTCTCTGTAATTTCTTTTTCAAAGTGGGTTTAGGCAAAGAAACAGTTCCATAGCCGTACAATTCATCTCGAACAAAATTGACGGTCACCGGAAGTTTTATGTTGCAGACGAGATCCGAGAGGGAGGAAGGCGTCGGTCATACCATCGACGATCAGAAAAAGGTGGAGAAGGAAACAGAGTGACGACGGAGTAAAGGGTGGCGGTGTTAGAGCGGTGGAATGGGAAGTGGGTGTTCATTTGATGAAATCAGGAAGTCGGTATCAAACGTACTTTTACAATTATAGTCCAACTTTTCGCCTAAAAGGAAATCAAGAGCAGCGAACCAAGCGAACTAATTTGAACCAAATAAAACAGGTTTGAATGTCTACGGTGGCTTGAATGTCTATAGTGTGTATCTTATTTACTGGTTCAATTTTTAATACATAAAAATTTTAAAAAAATGTTTTTTAATGTATTTTTTAACCTGCTTAGCCCTTAGCAGATTACCAGTAGAATTAAAAAAAAACGTATATGTGGCATGCCATGTCATAAATCAACTGCCACATCATCATTAGGTGAAAACTTAACAATACTGACAGGTGGCTTTTCCCTCCCTGTTTCCCCCCGTAACCATGGCTTTTCCCTCACTGTTTCCCCCCACCTGCGGCATCTTCATCTTCATCATCGCAAGTTCAAAAAAATCATCAAACAATCATCAAGTTCTAAAAAACCTAATTACCACTTACACCATCTCTTTATTTCTCTACTCTATCTTTATACAATCTCGATCCAAAAGTAAAAACAAAATCAGTGACTAAACTTGAAAGACTACGAGTTTAATAAACACGTTAACATACAATTTGAACCCCAATTCGACATCCAAAAGCTCCGGGCATCTGCAACTTCTTGGGGATACGCACCAACAACAGTAGTGACAACGAAGAAGTTTACAATTTGAACCCCAATTCGACATCCAAAAGCTCCGGGCACCTGCAACTTCGCCGACATACCCGCCGGCAACAGTAGTGACAACGAAGAAGTCCGAATTGCAACAGTAGAGCAGATGTGGTGGGTTTGTGGTCGCCGGTGGTTTTCGTACTGTAAAACTCGAGCAGATTTTTGCCTCGTCTTTTCCGGTGATAGTGGTTCACAATCCAATCCAAAGGTCAAAATAAAGCCGAGAACATGACTCACATATGTCGATTATTTTTTGCACTACTTTTCAAACCTCAAATATTTGGGTTCTGATTCCGACAAATTTGAGTTCTAACGCGTTAGAATAAGTGAACCTAGTCCTCATACTAGATTTGGGTTCTGATTCCGGCATATTTCAAGCACATATTACCACCACCCACCACCAACCACCAACCAGATTTGGGTTTCTGATAAGTCATCAACCGCCACCACCTACCATCATCCATTGCTAAATAATAAAATTCGACAACGGGAATAAAAAAACGGATCTAAATCCCCCACCATCATCCATCACAAATAGCAATTGATCTACTGGATCTGGGTTTTGAAATGGATGAGAGCATTATCCGGCAAGAAAACTTTCCGACCAATCGTCTTCATTATTTTCCGGCGATGCGTCTTATGTTGTTTCTTTCGGAGACCGTATAGCAGGAATGGTTGTACGAATATGGGTTTGGTGTGTTTGATTTGAATGCAGGTGGTCGTGAAGGTAGAGAAAAGGAATGTATATGATTGGTTTACAAGTGCAAAGATCCAAATTTTGTCGCTCTAACTTCAATAAATGGTCCTCTACGGACCGTACCTCTGAAGATGCAGTGTCGGTAGGTAAATGTGATGACCACCACTCGAAGGTGGAGATGGAAATGCTGCACTGGCAATATGACCGTTATGTTAATACGATATGCTGCTACGTGGGGCCTACAAGGAGGACCCGGATGTGGAGGATAGATGACCTCTTCACCGCCAAAGGAACTACTATTATGTATCCACCAATCAATGTGGGTCTCGGCTTGGGTCATTTTACGTATCTTCCTAGGGCAAGATTTCTAAAGAAAACAGCTAGGTTAGTTGTTAAGAAAAAAACGTAATTAAAAAACTTGTAAGTAAAAATATTTACCTAAATAAACGGCCCCATGAAGTAGAGATGTTGTATGTGCTAAACAGAATGTTCTTACTCCAACGAATTCCCCTAAGAATCTTTGCCTCATCCAAACGGGAAAAATCTCCAAAATCCATATCTAAATAATTTAAAAAGACAGACCAACAATAAGTGTAGAGATACACAAACTATATTAACAAGACATTTTCAAAAGGTTGCGTAAAATAATCAAGGGTAAATTACAAAAAACATCCAGGTGGTTAGCAATTTTTTACAAATGACATCCTTCCGCCACCTAAAATGACCGAAATACCCTTTTAATTTTCTTTTAACCATCAAATCTGAAAAATGAAAAAGGGTATTTTTGTCATTTTAGATGGCGGAAGGATGTCATTTGTAAAAAGTTGTCAACCACGAGGATGTCCACTGCTATTATTGAAGTTGGGGGATGGTTTCTGAAAAATTGAACAACCACGAGGATGTTTTTTTGTAAGTTACCCAATAATTAATTCTCACTATAAATGTCCAAACAAAGCCCGTAAGTGTATACTTGGGAACGTAATTAGGACTTTCTTTCTTCATTTTTAAATGTTTAGTCCTTCTGTTAGGCACTACATCTTTAAGTTGTCCATGTGTAATGATCCACAAATGAGTTCCCCATGGAAAAATGTCCCAATCATCCAAATCCTCCACTAGACTAAGAATATCCGGGTGCACCACGTTCTTTAGGTCAACACCGGCTCCACGAAACACAAACTCCAAAATAATAAGCAAACATACCCGCACTGCATCTGAGTCAAAGAGAGTGGCAAAATCACACCCCTCATACAAATTACGCAGATCACTCAAGTGAATGGACTCGATTTCTCCGAACACTCGATTCTGAAACGTTTTGTTCTTTGCTCTGTATCCCGCGCAATCTATCTTTTCGAAACATAATCCCCTAATCAAGCAAAACTGTTGAGGGCCGAACTTTAGATACTCACCCCCGATCATATATTGCATCGAATCAAACTCCAAATCATGCCGGTTTTTACATTTGATTTGCGTCTCTAGTATCAAATGTACCAAATGCCCCTCTAGTCGGGTATCATGTATGTCCAACCAATTTCCAAAACATGTAGACGTAAATAATACATCTTTGGTTGTACCCTCTAACTTTGTCTTCATAATCGGCAGCATATTCATCCTACGCCTCATAGTGACAACAGCATGATAGCTCTTCATTTACATAATAAATAACATATTAGTGACTTATTAACATAACCACATATTAATTCAAATCTATCTGTATACAGCTTCTTAGAAACAATAATAAAATTCAACATTTTATACTATTTACTCGGATTATCTCAAAAACACATATAAAAACAACACCATACTGAATTTAACATATATGTTAATGACATAACTATCTACACCTAACCATTTAATTAATAACTATCTAAGCCTAATATACAAAAATCCTTATCAATCAAATAACCTAAAACAATTTAAGTTGCATAATTAGCGTCAACTAAATAATAATCAAATTGAGCATAACTACAGCAACAAAGGGAAATCGACTAACCTAAAAAATACAATTCAATTTGACGCATTGCAAAGCATATATATATATATATATATATATATATATATATATATATATATACGAATAATCCAATCAAACAATTCAAACCAAACATATATCCACCTAAATATATACGCAACCCGCAAACACACAAGATTTATATATGCAAATAAAATAAGCTAAAAATGCAATTCAAGTTAGCGCATTAAATCGATACCCGTCTTGCTTGATATTTGCCCCCATTTGCTTGACCCGTTCGATTGGACGTTAAAAACCCTAAATAAACCTACAATCCAAAAAATCCGCTGAAAACCACCACCAATCCACCGCAAATCACCGCCGCCGCACACCGTCTGCCACGACCACCAATTTCACTCACGGCTCACCAAAACCCATTACCACCCGACCACCACCAACCTGTCACAACCACCACCCAATCACCAACCTACTGCCACCACCACCAAAACACAATTGCCGCCACCACTAAACCCTAAACGTCGACACCACCAAACTAAAATAAACCCTAACGCCGCAACCGCCGGCACCACAAACACTAATTACTATCTATCACAATTAAAACTGTAAATGTCACCGGAAAATCGCCATAAGATTTTTTGAGAGTGAAAGTAACTTTGAAATCGAGAAACCAAAGGGGTTCGCTTAGTTCAATGTTTGCACGATTTTCGAGATTTCAAATAATTCGCCTACTTCGCCTAAACAAAATTTGCATTTAGGCGAACTTGTTGTGCCAGGTGTCGTTTGCTTGTGATAGGCGAACTATAGGTTGACCTAAGAAGTATCGGTTGACCGTCAAACTTTATATCCACCTGGCTTCTTTTAATTGGTTTTGTATAGTTCGACGGGTTCGCCGAACGGTATTATATTTTAGGCGAACTTTATGACTACAATTGTAAAAATAGGTCTGGCACCAACTTCTTCGTGAAAATGTATATGTTGACCGTTTACTACAATAAAATTTCCCTTCAAAGAAACAGGCCCGTACAAGGCTACGAAAACAGATAAACTGTTGTGTTAGCATAAATTATCCTCTGTTTAAAATATATATATATATATATATATATATCTATAATTGAAAAAAGTTCATATTTTTTTAATGTATTATCATTTTTATTATAACTCAGAATCAAGACGGAATTGTTGATAATTTTTTTTAAAAAAAAGAATCCAAAAAACAATGAAAAGTATCTAGAATCCGGATAAAAAGGGTTAGGCATATGTGTATAATCAGGATATAACAAAATATGAATGTGAACATAAGATGTTTATGAAGAATAAGAGGTTACCTACGTAGAGGGTTTATGGCGATAAATAAGCTCGATGAGCCAACCAACGGCGTGATTCTGCCTCCCTCCGATCGCCCGCCCGTTGGTGGATGTTTGGGAGGCGTTTTTATTATGAGGAATGAGATGTGAAATTTTGGTCGGTGGGAGAAAAATATATAGATTCTTTCTTACTGTTTGAATCTTATTTTATTTTATTTTATTTTCTACGTACCTCAACAACAGCCTTTTTATTTTTACAAACGTCTAGGGAACAACAATTCAACTAGTTTTATAGTCGGGCATTGTACAGTTAACCAACTTCTATATATACATAAACAACATATAATATAAGTAAGTAATTAAAACAAACCACAATACTCCTTCATTTACTTAAATAGAACACACCAAAATCTAATAAAACACACGTATGTAGAAGTTTCCGTAAACTGTAGTGTTATACCCAGATTTTTTCCAGTTTTATATTACTGTAAATCATATACACACTAATTATATATCAACAACCATAGAATGTGTGTATGTTCTCATTTTTACATATGTTTGGTTAAAACTAAAATGAAGACGGATAAGGGAGAAAGTTAACATTAGTAAAATAGGTAGGAAGTTGTATTTACATTAATAATTATAGACTTTAGGCAACTTTCAAGTTTCAACTTCACCTATTTGAGATAAAATACAACCCATTTGAGATAAACACACAATCCATTTATTCCAATTCAAAGTAATAGATTTTTTTTTTTACTTTTTTAAATATAATACTAAATAGTTGTATCTACACAAACGAACAATTTTTTTTCCAAAATCAGTAGTTGAAAGTATTCTAAAGGCATTATATGTAGTTTCTGCAACATATATGAAAATTGCAGCCTAAGTTTGCTTGGGTGTATCAATCCATCTCGTGCTATCATTGCTCTGACTGCAGCGTCATGTGATTGCATAGTCTTGGTATTAGATACAATTTGCTAGAAACTATGTACATTCTCCCTTTAAATCTTGAGCACTGTTGTTGTTGCTTCTCTTTTCAACTGCACAAATTGCTTGCACGTTGACTCCTCACTTAGTATGTTTTAAAATGGATCAATTCGGTTGTAAAACGGTTCACATAGAATCACATAAAATAGGTCACATTATGTATGGTTTAAAATGGGCCGGGGTCGGACTAAAATATCTTTTAAGCAAATAATCATCAAAGAAATAGATCTCGCTAGAGCAACAAAAAACACATAAATTCTTAAATAATGAAAAAAGAAAAAGAAAATGCTGCATAATGCTAGACTTAGTTACAATAACTCGTATATTTTATTTCCACCCAATTTGATGGCTGAAAAATAGCTTGAAAATGCAGCCCCAAAAGGCATACGCGGATAGCTAAAAGTTCAAACTTAAACAGAAAAAGAAAAAGAAAAACTTATATACATCCTAGCTGCATGCCAATATTAAAAATATAAATTTAATTAATTGGTCAATGAGAACTCAGTCTCTATTCTAAACTCTTTTGTATGAATGTCTTTGATTTTATGAAGGATAAATAGATACATTACATTACAAAGTTGACACCAATCCCAACCCCGATCAAACTAACCTTATTTGGCTCATATGAGGTTAACGTTTTTGTGCAGTAGTGAACCAATAAATGTAAAGGGTAAATATTGCTTGGAATTGGAGTCAAAAGTTAGCCATCCAATTTATGTATATAGAAACTATACCCATGTTGAAATTGAAGATAAAATAATTGATTCCATTAAGGTTAGATGAGAAATAATAATTTGTAATCATACTAACAAATTTCTATAAAAAGGTTAAAATCATATAACCTCATAATGTTAATGATAAATTTAACAATTTAACTAGTTCGCTGACATCGTTACTCATAAAAAGATGACCGTCAATTTAACTATATACCAAAGAATTAATATTGTGTCATGAGTGTAAAAGAAAGAAGATACCTGTAAAAAAATGATACTTTATTCATAAGCCAAGTTGTGTGAAGCCTTCGTGATCTCCCACCACAATCATTGCATGTAAGATATAAGCTTTCTCTTGGTAGTTTGAGGTTATAGTTGCTCTCCTGTAGGTATGCATACTTAGGAAATGAATAACTTATGTGAGTAGTTACCACCACGTAGATATCGCCTTTTAGTTCCTATATTTACCACATGAAAAAAGACCCGAATTCTGGGTATTTTAAAGTTGATATGATAAACAAACTTATCAGGTAAGACGGGGTCACACTTGCTTATTAGGGTTTAAACAGAGAACTCCAAAAGAAATAACATATGAAGGAGAAAACCTTAAACCACGATGCCCTGAGTAATTGTGGCAATTTCAACCCATTTACTTATAGAAGGGTGGCAGCAAGTTGGATAAGCTTTTCGTCCACCCAAGTAAGAAGAATACTTTAGATGATCTTTTTGTTTTGTATTATTCTCTTAGCTACTTTTAGTAGTAAATCCCTTATGAATATTGAAGATGCCAAAATGGCCAGGTTGTGTAATATGTCAAAACCTTTTCAAATTCAAACATGTTATTCTCATTGATGTGTTTTAAAATGGTTTTGAGTGGGGTTTTTTTTGTTCTTAGTTCCGTAAATTAAGCTAAGTAAATAAACAGTAAATAAAGAAGTAGATTGAAATCAATATAGAGATGAGTGCTTGTTATGACTTCGTTAGCATTTATGTGGGGTGATGTTTTTAGGGTTTTAGTATGAAAACGTCTCTAAATATTTGTATCTTACTTGACTTAGATGCTCGTAATGTAAACACTAGCACTCTACTGTTCGGATAACCGAACAATATGTCACTGAGTGCTAGGCTATCGTGAGTCTGATCGGATGAGAATGCTCAACTCTCAACACTCTCCGGTAACAGAGTAGTGACCCTTCTTGGAATATTTTAGAATTCCTGGATGCATGAATAGAGTAGCATATCCACTAAGTTTCCAACCGTTCTTAACACTACAGAGGCATCTAAATTAGGTAAGATATTTAAGATTAAGACTGGCTTTTGGTGGCTATTAACTTTCCATCAATGGTAATGGTCTAGTCCAGAGCAACCTTCTACTTTTCCGTGGCTTCCACGTGTTTGTACTACACCTGAGGGTGTTTCCAACACTATATCAAGTATTCAGCCGTTTCATGGTCTTTCCAGTATCACATACTTTGTGGTCACTATGGACTTATCTAAATCTAAGTTTGTTTTAAAGCTCCTCTCCTATGATAATTAAACCAACCATTCACTTTATATAAAAATCCCAATAAATCCCTAATTGACTCACGCTGTACTATACAATAGGTTCACACAGTATTTCCACAGTTACAAAATCAAACCTTGTTTTTAAGAAAACATAGATAGGTAATTACCGTTTAAGCAAGGTTCGCAACTCCATGTCATAAAGGTTTTAATCACGTTTATTGGAGAAAATGCGATAGTTTAATTTTATAAATCATAAATGAAAAGTTAAGCAACACACCGAGTTTTCAATTTGTGTATTAAAGTAACATCACCCCAAATATTTAACAGCCTAACTACATCACAACAAGCACGTAAGCTAACTACTCACTAAACATGACAATAAATCCTAAATCTAGCATAACAACAATAGAATGCATCATTATAAAAGATAAGGATAAATGTAAACGTAAATAGTGCGCATATTGAATATATGCTGAAAGATTACATGAACGGAATTCCGAAATATCTTTGACAATATTAAAAATAGCTCCTCCAAGTATTCTAACAATATTACAAAAGCTACCCCTCCGTTAGTCTTGGTTAAATATTAACAAAGAACTAACTGATTTCTAACCTAGTTATCTAACTACTTAACTCTAGTGAGAGAAAGTGTGTGTGAGAGAGAAATGAAGATTGAGGTGTGAGGTGTGTTGAAAATGGATGAAGAGGCCATCTATTTATAGGCAAGCCCAAAGATCCCACGTACAAGCATCAAATCATCACGTACAAGCGAAATCAGCACGAACCGGATTAGATGGCCCTGCATGGGCCGTATACGTTCTTAAGAGGCCGTATACAGACTCATATGGGCCGTATACGGCCCTTGCGGGGCCGTATATTTCTCCTTCGTTGTTTGGTGCTTCGTTCGTTGCTTGTTTTGGTCTTAACTTATTTATTACTTGTCCATCTGACTTGATTCTTGCGCCCATGATCTCGTAATTCGATTATGCTTGTAATGATACCAACTAGAGGTACTTTGGATGTCTTTAGCTCATACGTATCTGAATGCGATCGGTTGGTCTTCTGATGCTCTTTCATCTCCGCCCCTTATCTGTTTCACATGATTCTTGATTCTCCAATCTCGTATTTACCTGTGAAATCATAAAAGAGTAGTTAGGATGTGTATATCATAAGATAAATAATAATGGAAAATTGATTCATATTTATTTGTCTCGTTTTGCGTGATATTTGGACGTTTTTAGTGATTTTTACTGCAATGTCTATATTTGAACCTCTTTAGTGATTTTTAGTAAATAAACATTGATTTCAAATGTTTTCACCAAAGATTAGGCCAAATAGTGAGGAATAATATACGTAAATAATGACTTTTTACGTTACATTAATATTTATTCGTAAAATACACTCACACACATACGAATGAATTTGTTTTGTTGTTGAGTTACGGGTAGGTTCTTTCTCTTTTCGCTTTTGTGTTGGTTCTTAGAAATTCATTTCGATGTTGTTTTGTTTGAATGTTTTGTTTCAACAATCATGCATTTGCATCGTGGTTCTTTGATAATGTGCATGTTATTAAAAAAAATATGCCTTCTTTATTACCTCCATGGGGAAATCTTAAAATTATATCATTTAGGCTATAGTTGTAACTTGAATAAATATTACAACATTTTCTAAAATATTATGTGAGGATATATTTTTAAAAGTGTAAATTAATTGTAGAGTGAATTTCAGAATAAAAATTTATAAACATCTTTACTTTATACTATCTCTTTCTAAAACTCTATAAATGACAAATAAGTAAAATAGTCAAGATCTAATGAGATATAATCTTCAACGATTTTGCAATTTCTAATAATTGAGTTTCATATTATATATGATGGTTAGTTAATATAAATTAATAGATAGAGTAAATAATTAAATAACTAAATAACTTATTTTATATTATTAGTTTAGTTTTTTAAGAAATACAAATGATGAGAAGTTAGTATCGTTTTATAATTAATTAGACTAAATACCTAATTATAGTTTAGCAATTAAATATTAATTATTTTTGAGTATATATGAAAACAAAGGGGAAACAACCTCAAAAACATGAGGATTAAACATGTCGTCAAGCAAGATATCAATATATTGAAGCTTTAATGTCGAGAAACTTTAAAAAACTAAAATATTAACGAATATAAAAATGAAAAAAAAAACAAACCTGAAGCCTATAACTTGTCAAGTTTTTCGTTTGTTTTTCATTTTTCACCGGCCATCAATCCATGTGCAACAAATTTTTTTAGTAGTTTTCTTTAAAAATAAAAGTTCAGTAGATAAATTACAACGAACATGTTGAGTTTTTAGTGGAGCTAAAGATTAAGTTTTGTTGGGTAAATAATTTCTTGAATATATGACAATGGATTCTTCTAATAGTCGGTGCTTGATAACTATATCTTAAGAACGCTATATGGATCGTGATGGAGATTATCTTCGTGAAAAAGATAAATAAAAATATAGTCTATATTTGATAGTTTGATTCTTGCTTGAGTAAATATGACTTCTAACTTGGTATTACTTTGTTTTAGAACTTCTTAACTTTGTCTAAAGTCATCAATCACACATATACGTAGTAAGAATTAAAGTTACGACCATAGAAGAAGATTGACTACAAATAACAACTATTAAGTTAACGAGACCCGTTTTAATAAAAAAAGTTAACAAGGATCGTGCATCACACGGGCCAAAATTACTAGTCTAATCTAATCTAATCTAATGTATCTAATAATAATATTCATCTTACAATTGCTAGCATCATGCATATTTTTCCTGAATAATAAATGAATTAAAAATACATAAAACTATTACTAGTTAAGTATTAAATTATTATTATTAAATAATAAGATTAGAAAAGGAAAAATCGAAAAAGAAAATGTAGAATCATCACATCATCACAAACATCTAAAACGCAATGCCATTTTGACAATCGCAAGAAGCGCTATATGTTCCATCTCCAGTTTCCACCCTAAATCGCTCTCGGATTCCATCTTCTTCTCCGATTTTCAATTAACTTCCAGCCTCAATCACATCAACTTGCACTCCCTCCACCATGCTTCGGAGGTACAATACTTCACATATATAGACACTTCAATTCCTTATTATTTTATCTATTTTAGGGTTTTCTTATGGATTAGAGTTTAGTCTTCCTAATTGACCTGCATTTGTTACGTTTCTCGTTAATTCTATACTTTTTAAATTGTTTTAGAACATGAGTAATGTTTTTTACTGAAATTTTAGTTAATTTACTTCTGTTTTGAAGGTCTATATTGGAAATATCTTCTCGGCGATCAGTCGGAAGGATTTCGCCACGAATAATAACTCAGGCATGTTTATAATGTGTTTATTTTTGTGTAAAATGATTTGCTTAATAGTTATACTGAACCACATTGTTAATTTGGGATAACCAAGTCTACTTGGTTTATATGTCTGTCGAACATTATGTAAAGGATATAGTGATCGAGTTCTTGGAACGTATGTAGTTTTGGTGGTGGTAGTTACATAAGATTGAACTAATGAAATGGTCTATATACTTGATACACTTATGGTTGGGGTGAGGCTGCTTATACCGTTATACGGGGTCATGCTGTCTTTGTAACGGTGAAAGTTGTTCATTAACTTCTGGAAATCTGGATCTTGATGGTTGTTAAATTTTTTTGCTCAGTGTAGTTGGAAATTAGAGGGTATACTCATGTGGATGATTGGAATCGGATACTTGTAAAGTTACTTTGAACTAGACTCAGCTCTGATACACCTTCTAAAGTATTACTTCTTCCATCTGTTACTAATTTCTATGAAATTTTTTTGTTGCTGACTTGTATTATATTTTATATGTATGTAATTATGCATATATGTGATATGCGATGTACATTTAGTGAGAGGAAAGACTGCTGAAAACTAATTTATATGTCAAATTAGAAGGTATTAGGAAGAGATTGTATGTTCTAATGCTTCAATGCAGATTGATGAAAAAAATTGTCGTTAATATTGCTCTCTTTATGGTTACAATATTTGTAGCAGATTCCTTTGTATCTTTCTTCTAGGAAGGAATACTCTGTTGCATCCCCATCCAATCCATCCAACGGACCGGGCTCGACAGGAAAACCGCCAGATTCTGGGAGTAACCTGTCCAAGGTTTTTATTGGAAGTATAGCCTTAGGTGGTGCTGCTGGTATAGCAGCTTACCAGACTGGCTACTTAGATAAATTTCTCGTTAACAAACCAAACACTGATCTTAATACACATCCAAACCCCATTTTCCATGAAAAACCTCAAGATTTAAAGACGGTTAGTAATAATTTGCCCGATACTGAAGTTACAGAGCAAGTTGCTGCTCAAAATGTTCAAGACACGGAGATTTCAAGTCCGACCGTTGATGATGATGAGAAAATTCCTGAAATGGATCCGTATTATAGCAGAAGAGATGAAGAAACTCAGTCTGAAATTAAAGAAATACCAATATCTAAACCCCATGATACTATTTCTGTCCAGGAGGGTGAGTTGCATAGCTCAGAACACATAATCTCAACTTCTGATAATTCTAGTATAGGTTCAATAGCAACGATTCAAGGTGATATTGCTACAAAAAACGAAGAAGTGAAGCCTACTACAGAACACCTTGAGGGAGTTCAGATCACCTCAACACCGACCCAGGTTGCTCCTGTTATCGAAGAAAATGTGATTAATTCTGAGCCACCTCAGCAGCTGGACACTACAATTATGCCAGAGGTTTGGTTTTTTCTGTATAGTGGGTCTAGAATACTGATTATAGTTGCAGCATGTTTATGGTTTTATTTTTCTCAGGGTAACCTGAATGAAAGTAAAGAGTCCAATCCCCTTCTCGATGAATACCATATAAGAGATGAAGTTGAACAAAATGCTGCTGCATCTTCATCATATGTAGACGAGGTTAGATATCAAACCATTTCTCTAAAGGAAGTTTAATTTATATGTGATTCCTGCTCTCAGGAAAACTGTCTAGTTACGTGCGATGTGAAAAATGTAGAAAGTATCCGAGGCTGTGAAAGGCACTGATGATGTTTACGTCCCGAAGGATGGAAAATTAGTTCTGGATTTCTTGCAAGCCATTCACACAGCTGAAAAAAGGCAGGCAGATTTGGATGCACATATTTTTTCTGAAGAGAAGAGGTTGATGAAGGCAAGATAATTTATCTTTTAAATTGAAATGTTAACATTGTGATACTACTAAGTTTTTCATTGTTTATTGTTTTTTCTTTCCTACTATTGTTACATACCATTTTTATGGCTAATAGCTTCTAAACTTGAAATTGTACTGAAATACTTCAGGAGAAATATGAAAAGGAGCTAAAAGATGCAAGGGCCCGAGAGCTCATGTATGCCGAAAGAGAGACAATTTTGGATAAGGTGGTATACATTTGCTCCTTTTATCCTTCCTGACCGAGTTACTATTTCTTTACATGTGACAGCTAAGATTTTAATTTTTGGTGATCAATATTTCATGAATTTTAAATTTCAATTATCAGTTACTATTTTAAGAACTATTTACATTTGAAGCTGATTATGAATATGTAGGTTCCTTAATTTGTTCCCTGTAGACATCGTTTCTTGTTCAACACATCTTACATTTCAATTGAACATCTCACGCCTGCCTAGATTTTCTTCTGAGGCAATAGCAGAATGCAAATCAGGGAATAGATGTGGTTGCAACTTCTAATATTCAATTCTTAGGGAGAAGAAGGATGGGAATGAATGGGAAGACTGGAGTAGTCTCTTTATTAGCTGGTTTTCATACAAGAAAATGAAGTCTGCTTTTCTTTTTGGATACAAAATTAATATTGTCCTGAACAGATATGCATTTTTTAACCAATAAGACTAAACACCCCATATCTTGTAATTTCACATATTAACTTTAGTATCTATCCACCATTTACATCTGTTAATGGTAAATTTAGGGCAGTTCATTTGTGATTAGCATCTGAAATTGCTAAATGCGTTTGTAGGAGTTACATAAAGAAAAGCTAAAAGCAGCTGCTGCTCTCAAGTCACTTCAGGAAATGTTAGAAGAGGAGTACAAAATGGAGATTGAAAGGAAGGTACTTTGCATATATTCATGATTCACATCATCAAACTAGCATTATTGAGCTAATCTAAACTTAATTTTTATCAGGAGACAGAAACAGAATTGGAGCTGAAGAAAGTGAAGGATCTAGCAAAAGCCGAATTGACTGCAGCAATTGCAAGCGAGAAAGCATCCCAAATTGAAAAACTGGAGGAGGCGAATCTCAATGTATGACTCATGTGAAGTTATTACTTTTAGTTTAGTTACATGTTATTGTTGAGTTGGCATCTCAATGCAAATATTGAGTCAAAGGATTTATAGACGTTTTTAAAAATTTTATTCTAGAATCTCCTATCATTATTTTTTACTGTAAGGAGAAATTGTACTAGGCATTTTGCTTATAAAACTTGACGGGTAGTGCTTTCTGCTACCGATTAAGCCTTTTACAAATTCTACCTGGAGGCATTTGGAAGTATTCAGGGTTCAATTCCGATTCGAGGCTAATAGGAACCTAATATGTTAGTTAAATTTCTTGATAAGGTTGGAGCAGTTGGTTAGGCACCATCCTAGCCGGATGCTCAGTGAGATTGATTTACCTCTCGTGTGATGGGCCTGAGATGGTTTGGCTTGCACTGATTGTGCTTGCCGGAAAATTAACTTTGTTTCACTAGAGTCCCCCTAGAAAACCCTCAGTGGACATATGATGTAGACATCTATAATTCTATACCAATCTTTTGGGCATGATCACATGTATAGAGATTATAATATATCTTATATTCTTATTTTGGTTGGCTTTTTTGCGAGGAAGCTAATATTACCATGTTTCTCTTATGCAGATAAATGCTTTATGCATGGCATTCTATGCAAGATCTGAAGAGGCGCGTCAGAGTCATTCTGTCCACAAACTTGCTTTGGTTTGTTTTCATTGAACTTTATCATTACCTTTGCAGATAGTTTTGTCTATGAAAATTTGTAGATAGGATTTAAATTGTGAGTATATATATTGATCAGTGTTACAAAGATTATCCCCTTACGGCTGATTAAGCATCGCCTTGCCACTTCGATTAGTATAATCTGCTTAATCAACCACCTAGGTTCAAGTATCCCCACTACTTCAATAATATCCAATGTCAAATTAACAGTTTGAAAACAGTTTGTGGATTAATCATAACTTTGTTGAACTTTTGCTTGTTAACCAACTTCTCTAAACTTGGAGGTGTTTTATAATGCCTTTGGAAGTAATTGTATAAACCGGACTAGTTTTTAGAAAGAAAAAAACAATGATATCAACAAATACTCTTTTTTTTTCAATTCTTACACGTCATATGTGTGTATAGTCTAATAAAATAGCTTATATTTTATTATTGAAGTAAACCGCATATTTGTCCACTTAATCCCCACTTAGACTATATAGAGCTAGAAGATCACCTGCTTGCCTAGTTCCAGTTAATATAACACTACCATTGATGAGTATGAGTGTATATTTAAGTTTGGCTTTGGCCTTTGCCCGGTCGGCGAACAAGGAGAACAGGCAACCAAGCCACAAACAGAGCAATCAACTACATTTATTGCAACATGAACTATGCCTTAGGTATTGTTTGGTGATACTCTCCAAATTTGCTAGTTTTTGTTCTTTTATACCAAAATCATTTTCTTACTGCAATTCTTACTATTCATATGTATATAAAATCTAATAGTTTTTATATTGTAGGTATTTTTTGACAAATATTTATGTTATAGAAAAAACCCAAGTCTTTTATAATATTCTGGAAACGCTAATTATCTGCTGTAAACTACTAGTTTATGAGGTTTTCATGCTTTGCAGAAGGGTTATATGGTAGATAGATGCATTGATTAGGTTTTAAACCCTATAAAACTCTATATCTATTCTGTAGTTATCTTTTCAGAAATGAACTAGTCTTGATAAGTGAGTTTTGAACGTGTTACCCAACAAAAACCACAAACCCCATTTACACTACATATACATGATAGAACAATAAAATGTTTCTAACTTGAGGCCTCCAGGTTACTTTTCTTACCATTCTATGACCTATAAAGAATTCTGTGACCAACACGCTGTAAGCGTGAGTGCGTGGCATCCATTATTCTGATTTTCTTCAGAGCCAGACTGTATGACACTCGGATGGGCAGATAAAACAGAACCATAATGCAGTATCTGTAGTGTGGATCGAGTGCTGTCAAAGGTGTTGACAAAATGACAAACAATTTACTCTACATTTACTGATTTCGTTAGCACACAAAAGTGCTTCATTGGTGCTGCACTGAAGCACTCAAGGAGTCTTTGAGAGTTTGAGCACATAGGTTAGCATAATTTGAATTATCTACTAGGGACTGGGAGAAGCGAAATCAATAAAAGGTTCTCGCATAAGCTTACACAATAAAACGGTTGACGATTCTGGTAAACTGGGGGCATTTAACTGTTCATATTCTGAGGCATCACATTTTTTTTCTGCACATCATTGCTTGTTTTTGTCACATCGTTCTGCTTAATATTCTTGTGGATGAGGGGTCATGTTCTTCATGTTGAACAGTTTCTTACTTTCTTAGGAGTGTCCATGGCTCATGATGCTCTAAGAACATATATTATCTACATAATTTTGTTCCTAAATATTTGTTTCCTGCTGGTTAGTGTGATGATAGCAGTTTTAGCTCTTAAAATGGTTATCTTGCCGAAGTGTTGTGTATTGCCTACAACTCAATTACCATAAATTTATCTCTTTTACATTAGATCAAACAATTCATATTTCCTTTTGCAGGGTGCTCTTGCACTGGAAGATGCTCTGTCTAAAGGGTTACCTATACAGAAAGAAATAGATGCTCTTCACAGCTACATTGATGGAATTGATAAAGACTCACTATTAGGTTTGGTCATGGCATCGCTTCCTGAAGATACTCTGAAAAATGGGACGGATACTATATTGCAGTTGAATCACAAGGTAAGTCTTTCTACGGATTTAATATTTCGCTACATCATAGACCACAATTTAAATTTGTTGGTTTCAACTATCGACATATTGTTTTATAATTGCATCTTTTTTATAGATATCAATTTCAGTTGTCATGTTCCTGATTCTTTGTGACAATTTACAAGTTAAAAATGGTTAAGCTTTTATTTTGGTTGTCATGCTGAGTCAATAAATCACAAGTTGAAAAGGGTTGAGCCTTAATTTTGGTTGTCATTTTAAGTCAACGTGTGGAGAAAACCGAAACTTTCAATTGGCTTATTAGCATCATCCATATAGTATCCATAGGCGGTTTAAGGTTGAGGCTTTGCGGGTCATTGTTCTTCCTTCTGAACTGCTATAGATTTCTTATTACTTCACTGTTATGCTCAAGATGGGCAGGAACATTTTATGTTTGATAAGTTATGGGGATTAACCACACAATTTTCACAAAAAAATGGTACATCCTATTAAATGAAACCAATCTTAACTACCACAAATTAAAAATAACAATGGGATATAGGATCCCCTTGTCTTATACTGATATGTATCAGATTATTATTAGGAAATAATTAAGTTCATTATTAATATTTTATTTAGGGATATTTATAATTAGGAAAGTATTGTTAGGATGTTATTTGATTAAGGATAAACTTAGGGAACAAGTTATTTATAATTTATAAATAGGGCTTTATGGCTGTAAGTTTATTATGCTGAATATTATGAATTGATGGTTATCAATTAGGAGTGTTGGTTTACCTCTCGAAAGTAAACTGTTTGGAGAGTTGATCGATCTCTCGAATATCGATTATCTTTCTTTTGTTTGTGTTTCGTTTTGATTAAATACGAATCTATCTTGATTCGTATCAGATACCTTCTTCATACATAATTTTTCAAATGTGTTATAATAGACGTGATGTCCTCAACAACCCTATAGCACACCTTCTCCATGTAGCTCCGAACCCCTCTTTATTTCATCACCAATTATAAAATAAATAATGCTATCGTATGCCTTTTCAAAGTCGACTTTAATGAACATTTTGTTTCTATCCCTGTATCTCGTTTCATCTTTGCCACATTTCCATTTGCAATGAGAAACTTATCAAGTATGTTTTTTTTTTTTTACTTTTTACAAAACGCCTGCTCATAACTCTTAGTTTGCTACTTTGCTTATTACCTCCTTAATCTCCCGATAATATGTTCGATACCACTTTGATGCGGGCTATTTCCCTATCCCTTGATTGGTTATAGAACATTCTTGTGCCATAATTTCTATTACTATTGATCTTCTAGGGTTTGTTTTTAGTTCAAGTGTTGTAAAGTTGACTAAAGTTCTTTATGTGAGGCATGGTGCTAGATATATATGTATGAGTGGTGATATTTACAACACAAATATTGATGTATGCACCACAATTGTGCTATGATGTAGTTGATATGTACTACATTGTGGTGTAAGCATCAATTTTTGTGTTGTAAATATCACCTCCCTATATATATTATTGTTATTCTGTGGTCAAGAGTGTTTTGTTGCCTATATTTAGTGTTCTTTATAGTTTATACATCAAGCTTTGTTCAAGTATAGCAAATACTATGTTATTATTTTTCCTCTCTGCAAAAGCACAATGGCAAAGTTAAGGCATAGTTTTGTGCTATTGCTTCCTTTTCCTTTAAATCCTTTACTCGTGCTTTTTGTTGGAAACTTAAAACTTGTTCGTAGAAAGCACTTGCTCTAGCCTTTTGTTGGAAACATAAAGTTTGTTCATATAATGGTTTCTTTTCCTTTACCACGTGCACAAATTTATAATTCTGTTGTATTTTCACCGCACATAGAGTTCAAGTTCTTTTTCTAGGCTGCCTTTAAAGAATGGACGATGATAATTACTTAATTAGCTCTTCTCTAGTTACACAAGACTACCTCTTGAAGTAGGTCACTGCCTTGTCAGTATTGACATCTATGAGGACTCCTGAACATAATTGGTTAGTGTATAATGTATTAGCTTTAATAAATGGCAGTGGTACATTTGAGCTCCTGTGTTTATTTTCTTACATTCTTCAAGAGAGTATTTCCAGGACATGAAACTTGTTCAAATTGTGCAGAAGTAACATTATGGTTGCTCCATGTCTTCTTCCCTTAAAACTTGAAATTTAACTATATTTACACTGATCCTGAAATCCAAGTTCCATTAAGAGCTTAAGGGGTTTGGGATTGGGAAACGATATCTGCAATAAATTCACATGTAAAAATAAAATTTGCTTTTAAAGATCTTTAGCTTGTCACTGAAAGCCATCATCGGTTATGGTTATACTTGTCTAACGATGTTTATTTTTTCAGTTTGATGGCCTGAAAGGGACTCTGAGGCACTTCAGCCTAATGCCTCCAGGGGGTGGTGGCATTTTGGCGCATTCTTTGGCTTACATTGCATCCGTATTAAAGGTATGTGCAAATCTGGGAGTGTCTCTATTTTTATTTTATATTTATATTCTTCATTGACCTCTGCTTGCGTAGTTGCATGCTGGCTATATATAGCTAGAGAGGCAAAGTTAGTGTGGTGGGTACAGGTCAAAATGGGTTGTTTGTTAGAAAGGGTCAATTTAGGTCAGGTCAGCCAGACCCGCATACACTTTTCTGGTTTCTCATTTTGGGTTTGTTCAAATATTCAATGTTTTAAATATGATTAAACAGATCCCATAAAAGGTGGCCGATCGGTGAACGCTTGAGATTCTCAGCATGAGGTCTCCGGTTCGATACACGTAGGCTTCAACTTCTTGTTGATATAAAAGTATAGAATGCCTATTTTTATTTCTTTTTCCCTTTTTTTCTCTTTCTGAACACATCTTGGGTGATGTTGGACCCGCTTGATCTGTTCCACCAGTTTCATATTCAACAAATATTAATACTTTTACTCATTTGACCTGCTAGGAAAAGTTTAAACCAAACAAACTCTTCTATGCATGTCGAAATCGTCACCTCTAAGGTTAGCTAGCAATATTACTGCATTTCTTAATCATGGTTTTAGGTTAAGGAAGCTGACAAATCAGGTGATGGAATAGAGTCACTGATAAATCGAGTGGAAAGCTTCTTAGCCGATGGGAAACTTCTGGAAGCTGCAGAAACACTTGAACATGGTCTAAAAGACAGCCAGGCAGCAGAAGTTGTAAATGATTGGGTTCGACAAGCAAGGAATCGTGCCATCACCGAGCAAGCCCTAACTCTCCTTCAGTCTTATGCTACATCTGTAAGCCACACTTGAATCACATTATTCCTCAACTTCCCATTACTACTATCCCACCACACACACAATACCCATTAGCTTACACATATTCGGTCCTTGTGAATAAAGAGGACGTTTTGTGTCTTAATAGCCCAAATTTTTTGAACTTCTGCTGATGGGTTGACCAGAGTTCTTTTTGAAGTGTTGTAAACGCCACCTTCACTTGGTTGGTTATAATGTTTACATTACAAATAAATTAGTTTTTTCTGATCGATGCTTTGAATTGCCAGACTTAGATGAAGAAAGATGAGGCTATACTGACTTGTACTTGTTGTAGTGAAATACGTACAAATTGCTATCTGATTTGACTGTTTTTGCTTCTGATAGATGGGTTACTTGTTCTTTTACAGTCGAGTCGTGTACTTATTATTGCATTATCGTTTTGATAAAAAGCCAAAAGAAAGAGCATAATTTTGTCAACTTGAAATGATAGCTATTTGAAATCTGACCAAAAATAGAGTGTATTTTATCATGGACAAATTAAGATTATGATTTGCGATTACTTGCAGTGTGTTTCAATTATTATCAAATGAAATGTTTGGATGTGTGGTTATAAATAACTGGGTGTATTCAATTGGTATCAACTAAGATGTTCGGACCTATCAGTTCTTCACTACCAGCTGGGTGTATATTGCCACCGTTCAAAATAACTGATCGCTTCACTGCCAAAACCTGAAGCATGGTAGTTGAAACTCTTTGGTCGCATCATACGGTTTTTCTAAATCAGAGCGGTGTGTAGCGCCTGATTGGTTTGAATAGAACAGGATGAAAACTAAAAAAAGTTGCGCGATCAGAACAAATTGATCTTCACTTTCAATTTGTAATTCCGACTTAGTTCATTGTTGTGAAATTAATGGGGACTTGGACATATATACGCGGGGCGTATAGAGAAAATTGATATGATTAATAATGTAGAAAGATGACTGAAATGTATCAATTATCATGTTGTGAAATTTATCAGGTCTTTTCATACAAACATATATATGTATGTACTACAAAAATGTATAGTTCATCAATCATTTGTAGACGGTAAAGTTTTAATTATGATTTATTTGAATTTATAAAGAAAAGACTTTAATATTAGATTAAGATATATATCTTGGAGTCATTTCTCTAGGGATCATGAATACTGTTAGAAAAATCTAACCTTAATCGATTGATGTAGAATATAAAACATTTTATATTTATTGGATTTGACCAAGTAAACAAATAAACGACATGTTTTCCTGTCAATAGATTAAGGGGATGGGCTGGAAGCTTCAAAAATATAAATTTTAGAACGATTAAATGCAAGACAAATGCATGCATATAATACATAATCTATAGAACCAAAATAAAACCGATAGGTTATAGTTTGAGAGTGTACGCATGTAACTTTAAATTTTATACTATTATATTTATTCGACTTTGAAACCTTTGCATTTAATTCAAGTTTTAAAACCACCCTTCGTATGAATTTAACTTACTACTGTATGTATAGAATTTATAAAAAAACATGTTAATTTGTGTAGACAAGTCTTGCAAAAAAGAAACATACAGTAGACGATTTTAAAACTTAAATACATATAATTGGAGATTCGAAATTAAATGTATACAGTAATAAAATGTATAAAGTTCAATATACTACCTAAATATAAACCCAAATTGATTAAAAAAGTCGATAAATACTAATTACCATATAACCTATAAAGAGAATAATAATAAATAGTACGTGGTTACATCCTATCAGACTATGTGCAGCTTCACTGTTGATTCATTTGTGTACCCTCACCCACCAAAACGTGACAACAACTTTTTATCTCTATTATTGCTCTATTTTTGGGCTATCCTCATGTTGTCCTCACCTCCAATATCTGCCAAAAGTTGTTAACATTCTAAAATTAGACTTAAGTTTTACTTTCCATAGTACAAAAGTTCGTTTTTTGGGTCTTGAGATCAGTTCAAACTAGTTTGTTTCTCGACGAGCACTATGAAACTCGATTAGGTTGTGAGTCTGTAGATTGACCGGAAGCGATGGTTGTCAAAAAAATTAAGTAATTTGGATGAATTTTAGGGTTTGAAATTACAGCGTTTGACCATAAGTATATTTAGAAGGTGATGTATTGAAGTTGGTTTAGTTTGTGACATAAACAAATGTACAAAGCACATGAATGAGGATATATACACACTCTAGGCACCTTCCTTTTGGACTATTTGTTACAAGGCTTAAACAACATATATATTTTAAAGTTGATATATATTCCACAATAGCGTGGAATATGTGGAATATCAAGTTCAATCCTAAGGATTGATCGTTCGAACATTAATATACTCTCTTAATGTTTATTATCTAGCTAAGCACCTTCGATACGTAACACTCTTTTTACATGCATAAATTCGAGAGTTTTTAATTATACTACATAACTTGTACTTAATTAGCTAATAATGCTCAACATAAATTGAGCACATAAGGGCCGACCCTTTGGTTTTAATAATATGAACATTTCACGTATGGTTTGCATTAATAGGCCCACCAACATACCAACATTTGGTATAAAATGTGGACAAAAATGGCTAATCCATTCACAACAACAAAGAAAAATGGGCGTCTCAGGAACATTAGAGTACCTATCAGACTTAATGAACAATGGACATAATCACAAGAACAAAAAGAAGAAGAAGCAGCTACAAACCGTAGATCTAAAGGTCCGAATGGATTGCGATGGTTGTGAACGTAAGGTCAAGAACGCCCTCTCTTCTCTTTCTGGTACGTATCTCCAATATTTTGTTTCGTTTCATACTTATAATTATTAAAATTTTGTCTATATATATCCATGCACATATAAAAATGGTCTCTCTTTATTCCGACTCTAACTATAACTGTATATATCTTGAAAGAAGATGACGATTTACCTTTGCAGGGTTCACAGTTTTACATGATATCAGAGCAAAAATTAACCAAGTTAACATTTTTCTCAAAAATAAACCAAGTAACTTCGGCCCTGGAAATCCATGCAACATTGACAATAAATGATATACAAGCCTAAACTATCGACATAAAAATTGGACTAGTCCGATCACATCTTTTAACACATGTGACATATACGTTATCTCTGCTTACCATGTCTGTTTGATTTTTCATGTAGACCAATTATCTTCTAACACATGTCATATGCAGGGGTGAAGAAGGTAGAAATAAACAGGAAACAACAGAAGGTATCAGTGAGTGGGTATGTAGAAGCAAACAAGGTGTTGAAAAAGGCAAAGTCAACAGGTAAAATGTCAGAGATGTGGCCATATGTGCCTTACAATCTTGTAGCACAACCATATGCTGCTCAAGTTTATGACAAAAAAGCTCCTCCTGGTTATGTTAGAAAAGTGGAAACAACTGCGGTTGGTGGTGTTACTAGATATGAAGACCCATCTTCTTCCTACGTCACCATGTTTAGTGACGATAATCCTAATGCGTGTTCTATAATGTAACTGTTGTTAAAACGACGTTGTTTTGAAGTATTTTTTGTTAGTAGCGGTTGGGTATGTATCATCTAATTTAGGTGTTTGTTTTGAAGCATTTGTTTGAAGTATTATGATGTTAAATAAAATGTTCCTTTTGTTCGATCACAGTTATTAAGAAGATTATGTATTTGTTCATGATGTTGATTTCCCTTCATTTCGGTTAAACGGTTTTACGATTTGGTGCAACTAACTATAGGGTTGTCTTTGATTCATTGATACTTTGTGTAAATTTTTGAAAAACTAACTAAAATTTAATTAACCGTGAAGTAAAATAGTATTCATGAGTTGTTATGAATAAGCTTGAACTATTAAGATCAATATAGGTATGTCAAGTTATAATCATAATTACCATTTGAGCCCATAAAAGGATTTTTTTTAGCCCTTAGGGCTCTGGTTACAAATTTAACTTCCAACAGAAAAGTGTCAAGTATCGTGAAAAACGGCCTATCACAATGAAATCGTTAATCATTAACTATTTATCGTTAAATAGTGAACTTTAACCGTGTAAATTGGTTTTATAATCATCATTTACCAACCACCCATGTATTTTTTTATAGCACCCTTACTTACGCTTGCCTATAAGGCCACTTCCATCGGTAATGTCAGTATCTCGTAGGTTGAAACTGACGGAACCAACACCAATGGTATGGAGCCGTCGGTTCGTCGGTTTCTTCCGTCGAATATCCGACGGTCCGTCAGCTTTTTTTTTCCGTGTGTGTACTAAAGGTAAATTGGTAAATGTGGGACCCAAAAGTTAAATTGACGGTGTCACTGATGGCAGAGGTCCGTCAGTTTCAGTCAGTTTTGAAAGCTGACGTGACGCTGATGTGGCGGGTCGGTTTCAGTCAGTTTCAGTCATTGAGAGTGGTCTGACATCTTGATTCTTAAATATATTAATTAGCAGCCGTGTTTTATTAATAAAACAGAATACGTTTGAGTTGTCGAATATGTGTCTGGATTATGTGTTGAATGATTGAGTCGTTGCTTCCCCCACAAATTTAAAATAACATAACAAAACAACCAAACATGTATTTGGCACAATAAACAGTTAGAAAAATCTAGTTTTTAGATATAATATACATTTGTTGCCAACTTCATTAGGATTCATTTATTCACCTCCCAATCATTGTAATTAAAATATACAATTTCTTACCAAGTGTTTTTGTGGTGTAATAATTATTAGGTTTAAGATAAGATGGGATCCTTCCCAAGAATAATCGATAAATATATCATATTAAAGTCTGATATTTGTAGCATATAGCGAATTATTTGAATTTATATTGTATGAAACAAGCTTATAATTTATTTACACTGTATGTATTTTGGTCAAATTTATGGTTGTAAGGGAAGTCACGTGTCAGCTTATATAGTCGACACACTAGAACAATATCATCAATTACATAAAATGTAAAGAACTTACAAGTTCGTTAAA
Source organism: Gnaphalium uliginosum (assembly GCA_963930675.1). Classification (NCBI taxonomy): domain Eukaryota; kingdom Viridiplantae; phylum Streptophyta; class Magnoliopsida; order Asterales; family Asteraceae; genus Gnaphalium; species Gnaphalium uliginosum. The sequence continues at coordinate 17,579,974 of OZ005685.1, read as the reverse complement.
TACAATAAAAGTCCGAATAGTTTGCTACATACAATAAATCTCACATTCTAAATATATTTAGGCGCACGAGCCCCTTTACATAAATGTAGGAGTAGAAGTTGTTAAAATCAGAAGCTTCATCAATTTCTACCATCGTTTCATTTAATTCCCTCGACTCCTCGAGTTAAAAATACGTAACTATTTTTGTTAAAATATGGTGCAGGCCCAATATGAACCGTTCCATCATCCATGACTGGTCTACAATATCAAACCCATGACAGGCCCATTTTCATGTATAAATACTGGGCTTATACGGCCCATTTTCAGATTAATAACTTAATTTCTGAAACATGACTATACTGGCGAATTTAGGATTCTAAACTAGGGTATGCAAAATCTAGTAAAATATTTTTTTTACTAAGGTTAATTCGATGAATATTCAGTTTTTGAGATTTCAGTTTTTACAAATTTGGGTGTTTGATTTTATCTTATTTTTCAGATACCTTTATTTGAGAGTGATTTTTTGGATTCAAGTTATTAAAGATTTTTTTAGCTTCAGTGTTAATTGAATATAAACAATGATTAACGTTTTAAGTTTGGATGGATTTTAAATTTATTTGAGCATATAAAGAGTGTATATAATCAAAATGAATACGTTGCATGGAGTGGAAAAAACCAGTGCCCAAAACCCAAATTCAAAAACCAGCCGCCGGTTGTTCATCAGTGGACCGGAAGGCACGGTTCTTTCACAAGACTATCATTCAACAATCGTTCTCAAGCTTTCTGTAACGTTTTCAAGTGTCAATTTCAAAGAATCGACCCCGGTGGCCGGTGCCCTGTTTCTTGACCGGTGGTCTCAACTCTCAAGACTCTCAAGGTCTTACGTTTCATGATTTACGTCTCTGAAAATATCTTCTTCAATGTTGTTATTATTCCACAATTTCCATTTTAGATCTATTTAAACCTCTTATTCATGTTTTTGTGTTCGGTGCCTCGTTTTTCTTCATCCTTTGCTTACCCACCGCCGTTAAAGTTCCACATTCTCTGTCAATGTTTTCTTCACCGTTCCAGCAAACGAGCAATCAGGTGAAGGTAAGTGGGTTTTGTATAACCATTGTGGTCAAAGCATTTTGTTTGTGGATCTGACTACTACTGACTATTTCAGAATTAATGAGTGGTCTAGATTTTTATTGGGTTCAATTCTCCATCTCATATCAAGGATGGTGTTTCAAATTTCTACAAGATCTGAAATACAAGTTACATTCAAGTGGTAGCTAGTCATTTAAGCAAGAATTCAAGTTCAAGGTTTAGTTTTTATTTATGGTTTGCACTAGGTTTTCACAGGCTATGCACTTTATGTGTTTCTGTCAACAATATCTCAAAATATAATATTTTTTTCATTGCTCTACAAGTCTATAGGGTATGCAAATACCCTCACTTGTAGACACATCCGCCCCTGAGCATGCTGTATATACTTTCCTAATACTAATGCAGCTTTTGATCACAATCACTTTCTGTTACCCGAGTAGATGTTTACAAAGTGAATGTCATAGAGGAGTGTTGCATTTGCAGGTACATTGCAGTCACCTAAAGGAATTACAAGAATATGTTAAATGATTTTACATCTTTGGTGTAAGTAGAGGTGGCAATTTCGACTGTTTACTTATAAATGGGTCGATTTGGGTTATGTTTTATCTCTAATAGGTTAAACAGATCAAATTAAGTAGATAAAAAAAGAAATGGGTCAAATAGCTAAAAGTCTACAAAATTGTATTTTTGATGCATAAATCCTCCAATAATGCTTTAGTTGAAAGTCTATATTATTATTATTGTAAAGATGTCGTTTCGGTAATCATATTTAACACTTTAAGTACTTATAATCTATTTTTAGAAATGAAAAAAAAAAAAAAAAAGTGTTTGCATTAATCCACCCCCCATATTGAAAAAAAATTACAATAATACCCATTTTGACCCAAACCCTTAACCCAGTGTGACCAACTTCCCATTTGCCACCTATATACTTATGATGAAGTATCAAGTAGTGTTATGATCATAGAACCAATAAAAAACATAGTAAATCTTTCGGTAAAGATTAAAGGGGTACCAGAAAAACAACCAGCAGGTTCGGGTCCATAAGCCAACTCTGGAGGAATTTGAAGTTTACGTCTTCCACCTAACCAACAAATAATATATCAGTGAATTTTAGCCATAACAACAAATAACCCCAAACAAGGATCTTAAGAGGCATAAGTAACGATGTGTATTTGTTGTATGTTCTCATTTAATCTTTTTGAGGATCTTACCGACAAGCATAGGTGGAACACCTTCACCCCCAAAGATTCCTTGATCAAGTCCCTTTATCACCTGAATGTTGAAAATGTGGAAACAGAGGAACGAAAATAATACGAAAGTTCAGTTCGTAGATCAGTCAAAATGAAAGGGAATCCATATATATGGTAAAGAGTACAGAAAAAACTATATGAATCATTGGTCATTTCGCAGCCATCATAAATCCACATTTGGTCACATTGATTTTATGCAATAAGGAAAAAATAAACGATTTCAAATGAGCTTGTCAAATGTAAGCCAGAAACCGACACTGATGATGTAGTCCTTACTTAGCGAAGAAGTGAAAACAATAGAACACTTTGATATGATATAATCAAAAAAATTAAATTGTACCTTCCCCACACCAATACGCATAGTTAAAGGTCTACCACGTTTATAACTGCTGTCGAAAACTATACCATCACCAAACCTTGCAGTATAATGAACCTGCAAGCAGGCAGAAACATGATATACACAACCGTTAAATTCATAGCCTCCATATTTGATCAAACAATAAAAGAATAAGAACAGTCCATATTAGATACACTTACATTTACACTTATGTAGTCAAATTAGCATTACTACATTCGTCAATCGTTTTGTATAACTTGACATTCAACCATGTTTTTCATCACAGAAATTAGTATCTGTTGATCTTATGAATGTTTTATCTTGAAAAGTTTACAAAGATTTTTATGATTGAGCCAGAGTGATAGTAATTGCTTCAACTAACATAATAAATGACATAACACAAATGAGTAAATCACACATGGACTATTTTGACATGGATAAAATTCATTATCAGCCACATTTTCATTACAGCTGACTTTAAGTAATTTAACTCATGTAAAAAAACAAAAAAGTTAAAAATTGATGTTCAACGTATATAGTAACACACATTAATAAGAGTGGAGTATGGAGCCTCTTCACCGAACCCAACCGCAACGTCACAATAACCAAGTCCAGAAGGTGCAAACTGAAGCTCACAAGGTGGTTCAGCAACAGTGGCATAATACTCAATTCTGGTTGCATTTGCATCAAGTGGAGATGAAACTAGCATTGCAGCAGCAGCTAACAACCCAACACCAACATCCAATAATCTATTTTTCTTGTTGTTTGTTTTAGTACTTGATTTCAAATTTGAACGGGAAGTTGAAGATGAGTTGATGGTGGTGGTGCAGTGGCACGGTGGTTTGATGGTGTTGTATGGTTGAAGTGTATTGTGGATAGATGGTGTGGTTAGAGTTTGAAGTGTGAAGATAGCCATTTTTTAATTTCGATTTTGATTTGATTTGATAGGAGGATGATATAGTTTGTGTATTGGTTTGTATATGTCAATCTATCTAGAGCTTGTGGATGGTGAGGTGGCCCGGAAGATGTTAAGACAAAATTGGTTATATTACCTATTTTGGAGCTATGCTTGTAACTTTGTAAGTGTAAGTTTTATTATCATTTTAGTTACTATCAAATAATTTGATTAGCTGGATGATAATATTAGAAATAGAAAAATTGGCTACATTTAGATTCTCATATGCAATCAAAAATCATGTCTTAATTTCGTAAACATTGGCTACATTTAAAAATTTTCATATATATAACATTTGATTTGATGTGTGTTTTTAGAGGGTAGTATATATATATATATATATATATATATATATATATATATATATATATATATATATGTGTGTGTGTGTGTGTGTGTGTGTGTGTGTGTGTGAGGTAGGGATCAAGAGGGAAGTAATTTTTTGAGGGAATGAGAGAAGCTAACAATTCATTCGCGATGAATAATAATCAAACGTAAAAAAATATATTTTACCAAGAAATATTAATTAAAACCGATGTTATAACTACTAATATTCATATATAAACTACTTTTTATAACTTATAATACCATATGATGAATATAAAGAGAATTTTTTAATATTCTTTATCAATTAATATTAAGCGAACTTGATATTATCATTTTCTTTGAAAAATTATTCGTTAACATTTGTCAACGACGAATGATAATCAAAACATATAAAACCATATTTTGACCAATAAATATTAATCAAAACCGATGTTATAACTAATAATATTTATCAATAAACTATTTTTTATAACTTATAATATCATATGATGATGAATATTAAGAGAATTCGCTAACATTCATCGTTGATGAATGAATAGCTTCCCCCTTCCTCAGAAAATAGTGATTCCCTCTGGATCCGGTCCATATATATATATATATATATATATATATATATATATATATATATATATATATATATATATATATATTAGTTTAAGACCTGCGACAACGCGGAAAATTTAAATTGAATTTATAAAATGAGTTATTTTTTTTAAATGTTAACCTTAAACTGTTATTAATGAAAATGCATTAAATTTATTTATAATTATAATAATATATATATTAGCTAAAGTGATAAGAGGTTTGAGAGAATTCCAAATCAAAATTCTTCTGGTGATGGAGACCATGAATTTTTGGGAATTACAGTTTGAAGTTTTGTGACTGTTCTTGTGAATTTGATTTTTTGTTTTACGTGGGTGAGAGATTTTAGGGATATTTTCTTACTTTTAGGAAACAAAATATTATGATTAGTTATGAAAGGATTTTTTATTTCTTTCTTTTTAGTTATATCCGAAATTTTTCTTACTTTTAGGAAATAAATATTAGTATTAGTTAGGAAAGAATTTTTTTTCTTTTTAATTATATCCGAAAATTTTAATTTTAATTAAAATAATTAAGTATTAAGAATTAATCTAGGTGGTCGGATCGATTTGAGAAAACACAATTAAGGGCCAAGATTCCTCCATTGTATTCTGCTTTAACAATATATATATATATATATATATATATATATATATATATATATATATATATATGTAACATTTGATTTGATGTATTTTTTTTCGAAAAGAGGGATATCACTATTTTATTCCTGATATTACTATTAACGTTTATATGATCTAATGTATAGATGACAATGGATCAGATATGCATCAGATGAGGCTATATCCACATCCATATCCATTTATTTTTCTTCATCCACACCCATATCCATATCTATATATTTCAAAATCATCGGTTCATATTCGTATCTATTGGATTTAGCGACTTAATGAAAAATCGTTGGATATTTTAAAAAAACTTATAAAAATTGTAATAATCGTAACATAATTTTTTTACAAATAAAATAATATAGTTTCTAAAAATTTAAAACACTTATCCTTGGTTTCTTATTTAGATAGACACGTTTTAATCACTAGTTCTCACATATAACTGGCTTTCGTTGTACGGTAGTAATCAAAATTAGCTCAGTTGTGTTTTTTTTACTATATATAAGGATGTAGGGATTCGTATTTACTAGAAATATATAATGAAAAATAATGAGAAATTAACATTTAATAGGTAGTTAATATAAATAAACTTTGTGACCATATGTAATAATTATAGTTATAACAGTTCATTAAAAGTACATAAATATATAGCACAAGTAGATTTATATTTAATTTTATACATGTATATTTCTATTTCGGGTGATAATTGATCCGATAATCATCCACGTACATATCCATATTTATTGTACATCTATTTAGACAATTCATATTCATTACTGGTGGATCGGATAGATGGATATCCAAATTTAATCGGATGTTGATTGTCCATAATCTCATGTTTAGAATAACAAACTTAAAATCTATATATTTATAAATTCACATACTATAAGTTTACATGTAGTCGAAACGCTCGCTATTGGACCAAGTATCAACTTGTTTATAAATGAATGATATTATACACTAACCGGTTGATATTACAGTATGGTATAAAAAATTCAGTTTTTCTTACACATTTACCGTACATAAAAGCAGCTCTCCCAAACAAAAAATAAAAAGAGAAATAAAAATTACTTCATCAGTTCCAAAAAAGACGAACATAAAAAAAGTTTAATTTAAAATAGAGTGTTAAAGTATCACTTTTGTATTTTTATTTTAGGCCAGTTTAACTTAAATTATTAAAGAAATGTATTATTGATAGTAATATATAAAGGTAAATTTGAGAGTTTAATTGATTTTAATGATTATTTTTCACAAGATGTCAATTATTTTGAGACATATATTTATAATAACGATGACATTTTTTAAGACGGAGAGAGTATACCAATAAGAGAAGGTCAAAACATTACAAAGAAATACATAACGCCCATCAAACTCACAACTATTCATTCCAAAGAAAACACAACGAGGTATGAATTCGACAAAAACCTCTATAACAAATTAAATACTCCTATTATACATGATGATTCAAACAAATAAAAACATTAGAATGAGAATAATAATAATTAACGGATCAATTGGTGGGATTTTGAACCTTTTCTTGATCCTTATTCCATCTTTCAACTTCTCTAGATAATAAACCTCTATTTTCATTTTCCACGTCATCTCCATCTTCATTTTTCTTAAATTTATTTTTTGTTTTCTTAAGAATCATTTTTGGAAAATTAAAACACATTTCCCCTTTAGCTACACCTCTCTTCGATCGGTATTGACCCTTTTATAAAATTTTCTTTATACAAAACAAAAACTATTACGATTATTACAAGGAAACTTGCCGTCCCTTTTCTTATTATAGAATGTACCTCACTTAATACTCTATTAACTTGTTTCACAATGTATATACTCCTTCTGTCTCAATTTAAATGTCTCACTTGCTATTTTAGGTTGTCTCAAAATAAGTGTTTAGATTTCATTTCAGCCAATCAGAAAAGACTTTAGTAGGTAAAGATGAGATGTTATTGGCAGATAGTGATTTTTCTAAAACGGTGTGCATTTTGAAATGAAACATTTATTTTGGGACGGAGGGAGTAATATTTAAGATCAAATTTTAATAAATAGGAGAAAACTTATGTGTTAGTGTATTTTGAGGTATTACAAGATTTTATTTCTTGATCTTTATTACCACTATTTTTTTGCGTAAAGGAACTATAGAAAATCATAGTGTATGCGATCCGACTATTTGACGTGATAATAATTTGTGCTTTCTTTTCTAATTAATTCACATTTCGCAATCAATTTCCGTACGTTATAACGAGTATTTCGCAATTTAATGACTTCGGATTGAATTTAGTTCAAAAAGTAGAATAAAACGTTTTCTAGACGAAGTGAATACCTTTTGAAGTTGCATAATTGATGAATTTAATCTCTTATGATACAAATTAGATTGTGTTCGATCAGTTTTAATGATTAAAAGTATATGTAAATGATCGGTAGGGGAAGTATGACCAAAAAAATAAGGGATTTGCTAGTTGTTTCGATAGTTGTTCGTGGCTTTACTTTGGACCATTTAATTTTATTTAGCAATAAATAAATAATAAATATAAATAATTAAATATTAAAAAAAGTAAAAATAAAATAAAATGTATATCTCTAATAAATGTTTATTAGTGTTCCATTGTGGACTTGAAAAATGATATTTGTTAAGCGGACGATGAATGAACATATCTTAGCCCAATAGGTGGTCCAAGCCTTCCAGGGCCAAAACCTTGTGCTGAAAATGTTTGGGCTGATTGAATATGACTACAGTCTACAGTGTATGATTTGTATCATAAAGTTCATTTCGAATTTTCGATAGTGGTGATGTTTTAGAACAATGACGTAAGGATTAGAGTATTTTTTATATTTTATGTAACATTTGTTTTGTATATTTTTTTATTGGGTAAGTTTCTGAGGGCCAACTGCATTTTGAGGGGAATAAAGAGAATGTGATCTCAGCCGTTAATTGTAATCAACGATTTAGATTCGTTGCATCTTAACAACAATGCATTTTACGTAAAATGCAGTGTGCACATAAAGTACGGTTGAAATCGTCTCCTTCTACTCAAAATACAGCTGCCCCTTTTGATCCCGTACCTTTTTTTTATTTATTTATACAAAACTTACAAAAAGATGACATTTGAATGTGTAAAAACAATTTCACAAAAGTCCCTAAATCTATGTAATATATCTAAATACTATCAGTTATAAGATAAGTTGGATGAATTGCAATTTTGCCCTTATATTCAAGACCCGTTTGATTGAAATTTTTTATAAAATAAATAATTGAGAGTAATAAATGATGGTGAAATGAGAAGCTTAAATGATTTTTAATAGTTATTTTTTGCAAATAGACAAACTTTTTGAAATAAACAAAATAGTAAGGTAGACAATAAAAATGAGACAACGAGTATTAGTTTAGCTATGATAACTATTATTATCAATAATATATACTTCTATTGCTATTATTATCTACATTAGATTCTAATACAGTCCCTGCGATGGTAGTCTAATAGTGGATACAGTGAATGTCAGGGGTTCAATCACTGTTTTCATATTCCTTTAACCACGAATTATGTGATTTACCTCCCTTATATTGGCCGTCATATCGGTCGATGGAGACCGCCAAATAATCAATTACCATTTTTTTTACATTAAATTCCGATACTTCTTAATTAATATAACGATTACAAGTTGAAAATTTACTTTATAAGTTAACTACACTGAAACTAAATTTAAATTTTGATTTTACGTTAAATGTGTATCATTTTTAAAACCCATTGCAATACGTGTTGAAGGTAGGGATGTAATCGAGTTGAGCCGAGTTCGAGCTCGACACGGCTCGATAGCTCAACGAGCTTTTACGATGAATGCTCGAGCTCGACTCGAAAATGTTTCAGGATGGCTCGAAAAGCTCGACTATTCTTATAAAAAATTATTTTTAATACCCAAACTTATTTTATATTATATTAAAAATAAAAATAAATACCAAAAATCATTTCAAATATATATAAAATACAAATAAAGTGTGAAAATTAGTTAAAAATATGTAAAATAGTATAACAATATCTAAAGTATAATAATAATATCATTTATAGATTCAAAATTACATATACATTTATATAAAAATATACATATTAATTAAAGCTCGAAAAGTTCGATAACAGCTCAGCCAAGCTCTTAAAGGCTCGAGCTCGGCTCGATATATATTTCAAGCTCTACTTTTAAGCTCGAGATCGGGCTCGAACTCGATAAAAGCTCGACTCGAACGAGCTCAAGCTCAGTCGAGCTCGAGTTGCTCGATAAAAGCTCGAATCGTTTGCAGCCCTAGTTGAAGGTATGATTCTAATTCTGAAAATCAGAGGTTGAAAATCAAGTTATATTTATAACGAATAACTCGATGAAGAAGCTGAGGGTTGCCTATATAAACATAGGAGTTATTTACTAGGTTATGGTAAGAAAATTGAGAGAAAAAACTGAGTCAAATGACGAGTACAAATTTTATTATTGTAATCTGTCATTGAGAGTGTTTGAAAGAAATATTCATTTTTTTATAAAATCTTTTCATATATAGTGGGTGGATATTAAGTAGCTTACGAATTCCGTTATTGTATCTGCAACTAACCACCATTAACAGGGAAGAGATTTGGCCCTCACCTTTTGTAGACATTCTAAGGCATGGTGTTGACGGTATTATTTTTTATTATTAATTAAAATTTTAATCACTAATACACACGGGAATAAGGCAAATGGAGTACCTTTCGTTCATTTTTATTATTATGTAGAATACGTTAAAATTGAATATAAAGACTCGTGGGATAAACAAACCCATATATTTTGATTTGATTAATTTGATTAGTCCCATCTTCATATGTTATACTTATTAATTTATCAACTATTTTCTATGCCTTTTTTTTTTTTTATTATTCTTTAAAGTCAAATGTGCTATATCCCGAATTTACATGTCAATGTGCAAATTGTGAACCAATCATTTTATGTTTTCTTTACGTGATGGGTAGCAACGTAAATGAGTCAAGTTGCTTGTTATATACTCGAGCTCGGCTCGTTAAAGACTCGATTCCACGAATAATTTGAATATTTATTTTAAGCTCAAACATGCTCAAGAGCCTAAACGAAATTATTATTAATTATATTGTATGTGCTAATAAACTATAGAATATCGTAATGATAATAATGACAATGTAAGGTATTTAAAGTAATGGTTGCCAACCATCATTATGAATATAGTTAAAATTACATAAAATAAAAAATTAATCATGTGTAATTCAACTAAAAATTGAAACATAATACTGTATAATACATGTAATAAACAAGTGCTAAGCTCAAGCGGGTAAAATGTCTCACGAGCCAAGTTACACCTTCACATGTTAATCTCAAAGCGAGTTGAACTCGAGCTTGAGCTTGAGCTCAGCTCGAGTCATTTACAATTTCATTGGTGGATAAGTGGTGACGGAATATGAGTGATAACTATTAGAGTTAAATGTAGAAAATGAAGTAAAGTACCTAGAATACAAAAGTTATAAAGTTGATCTATTTTGGACATAGTTTTTTCTACACGTACACTTTGTTTTTGTGTTTTTGTGTTTTTGTTAGATAGATAACGATACCCGTTAACTTCAGTTGAGAATTAAATCGTTTTTCCATACGCGTGAACGTAAAACAAGTCGACATTGGAAATATAGAAACTTTAGAGATAAGTGATCGACATAAAAACATGGACTCCTTGCAACGTCAACATTACTACTTTCTTAATCATACTTCATTATCATATTCGTTTATGGGCAAAATAGGTAACATGATAAGTACGTGTATTCATTTTCTTATTAGTTTAGTAAGATTACCGAACAAGGAAATAATTTAGTTATACGTACGAATCATCACGCAATTATTCGTATCTTAATTTTATCAAGTTATTTGATATAAATCAACAATAGTGATTGATGTGTGTATCATAAATGCCTCAAATGTTTAAAACGAGAGTAAACGGGTGAAGTTTTCTTGTTCAGGTTATCTCAAAACGACGTCTCTTTTTTTTTTTTATTCAAATGTTTGCGATCTAACGGGTGTACTTGTTTCGACCTTTTCCCTAACCACCCCAAGATGTTACCTAGATTCGTTCATATTTTAACTATTATGAGAATATCATAACGCCTTACACCGACTCAGATGGTTCTCTGATGTGTAAAAAAAGAAACTTAAAGACTTGAATCATGTTTGGCAATTTTGGTGTAGGTGGTATAAGAAAGTAAAGTACTATAGTTTTTAAAATTTTCCACTTAAGGTAATCAAATTTTTTTGTTAACGAAAGATACACAACTTGTTTTGGTACTCAATAATGAATTTTGACATATTGAGCAAGTAATCACCACCACCGGCCCAATGTTGACGTGATAAATTAGTCAAATATCCTTTTTTGGGCTCATGAAGCAAATTAAGTATTTAAGTATCACAAATACAAAAGTTGCAAAAATATTTTTTTTTGTCACTATTAATCAAATAATTTACCAAAATTTATTTCACAATATAAGTGTGTATTTGATGAAAATAATAAATATATTATAACTTAAAACTATCTCTTATTATTCTTACATATGATATCATTATTGACGGTATAAAACCAATTTATTAATGTATGTTTGAATTTTGTTATGGGTTCCTCAAAATTTTACTTTTTAACTTTTTAACTCTTTAACTTTTTTTTTCTTCTTATAATTTAATTCTTCTAACTTTCAAATTTTGTAATTTAACCCTTTAAAGGGATATCAGCTATTTATATTTCATAAATTTTATTATTATTCTTTAAAGTATATCTTTTACAATGATTTTAACGTTTTAAGTTTATCTAGTTTAATTATATAACTTTCAAAAGTTTAGTAGTTTGACTCTTTAAAGGGTGAAACCAATAAGTTAACGTAAACTTGAAAGATTTAATAACGAGGAAAAAGTTAAACGGTTAAAATGCAAAAAATTGGAACTTAAACGATTAAATTATTATTAACGCTTTTGTTATTTTAGATTTAGATGTAGTTCTATTTTCAGCTACCTTTATATGCGTTTATTTTTTTATTGAATGTTAACCATTTTGCTCACACTAACATATGAACACCGCATCTATTAATATTAATATAACGTACCTATATATTGACATGCTACATGTTTTTTAATTTACATATAATGGATTTTATAAGAGTCAATCACATCTTTTATATCAATTTCAAATAATATTCCGCCACAACGAAACAAATAACCTACTAATAATAATGCATCAACCCACCTTTATTTTAAAACTAAGTAGCATCAAAAGTAACTTGTCATCCTATTTTCTCCATAAATAAATAAAAATGAATCATTATATATCATTTCCGCCATTAATATATGGATACATCGACACTATCTTATTTTTCATAATAAAACTTGTAAACGAAAGTATCATAACCGCCTGAAATTGTTGCAGGTTGTCATGGTTTTATGCGAATAGAAGGCTTAATATTGACATATCCACAAACGACGTCGTATACACATCTATTTTGTTCTTGAAAGTTTTAGAACTACATAGGTGGAAGTGGAAGTGGAGGTGGAGATGTGACGGTGAGTTGTGTGTGCAGACAATTGGACGTGTGGCATAATGTGTTGGGTCCATTTATGTTAATGTAATGGAGAAACTGCTCGATGTAAATGTTGATGCTGACTCATCCTTGTTACTTTCTTTGCTCTTTTTCCACGTTGTAACCATACACGTGTCTCATACAACCATCTTTTAATTTCTTGAACAGGCTACAGATGGTACGTATTCAATGGGAAACTTGATATACCCAAACCGATTCGATCGGAAAATCCCGATCGACTTGGTCAGGGATGGGATGGCGATGAGAAATCCCTAGTACTGGTAACTGAGGATCGGGCCCAGAAGGGGATACCGTAAGGTCCTCATGCCCGTAATATTATCAGCTGGGTCCTGAACCCATACTCGAATTATTATATATATAAAATTGGGTTTGATAGAAATATACGAATTATGAGCATATGATCATGGTCATCCCTTCTGTAAAATTTCATTTACCACTACCCTGGACAAATAGGAAAGAAAGTTGGGAATAACACTACTTTGGCAGAAAATAACCAAACAATAGATAAGGTACGCATAACCCCATCAAGTTAGGGTAAATAGCGTATATAACATGTGTGTTAGATTGTAGGGTTATGTTTCTATAAAAAAAGGTTAGTGTATAGCAAAACTAAAATTGGCCCGAATTTAACGGTCTTGGCTTCTATTCAACACCAAATTTTTTAGGTAAAATTGTTGATGATGTTAACATGAATGGTAAATATGAAAAGCAATGGTGCCATATACACCCAAAAGTTAGGTCTGGAAACATGTACAATTCATTTGAAGTTGCGCACATAGAATTCACTATTTACCTATTTTCATATTCACATGTGATTTTGCCACGTGTCATGGCTCACGAGTTTATTTTTATGCATATTTACACTGAATTACATTTTTCATCCTTGACGTTAATTTTCACATTGACAGTTTCATGTCTTTCAACTTTTTATCACACCGTCCATTTCAATTTTTTTTCCAATTTTATCATTCCGCTTTTCACCGTGAAGTCTTTCACATGCTAAACATACAAGGGCATTTACATCTTTTTCACTAAGAAATATGTTTTCATCAATTACCAATTTGGCTACCTCGTCCCCGGTTTTAATTTTCCACAATGTTCAAAAATATACCACTCATAGGAGTCATTTTCCCCAAACAAACAACTTGAGGGTCACCTTATATCTCAAAAGAAAAGAAAAAAGAAAAAAAAAAACAAAGAATTCAAAAGGTAGTTGTTAGTTAATTAGTCAAAATCGTAAATATAGTCCAAAAGAGAGAGACAACAAAGCGATGGCCACAAAATTGGTTTGTGGTGAATTGATTGGTGCAGTGCGGTTGAGTGGTCACGATGCAACCAAATGAATCGGGGAGGTCTCGTATGATCACACGTACAAATGTCGAGTCGATCCCTCCAGAACTTGCATGTTCAATTCCACTTAGATCGACTAGCCTTGGCCCACTCACAAAAAATTAATTGAATCCCTTTCACGTGAAATTGCTTAATGTGTTTCACTCTTCCCTTTTTTCTCTGTTTTTTTTCTTCAAAAGTTGCACACTAATAATATTACAAAAACAAAGTGTTTGAATAAAGGATCAATTTTCTTAATCAACTTAACCTATTGATTGCAAAGCTTCGAATTTAACGGGTATTTGGGTGAGCTTATTTTGAATGCTTATTGTTTATGAGGAAATATTTCAAAATTTGTAGCTTATTTTCATCCTTTCATATTTTACTATAAAATAAACACTAAGTTCAAAAAATAAGTTCATCCAAAAACAAATATGCAAATAAGCCAATAATCTTGCAAAATAAGTTCAGCTAAACACCCCCTTAGACTTATGAATAAGAAGTTATACTAGATTAGCACAATGTTCGTACGAACATTGTGTTGGGAAATAGATAAACAACAATTACAAATAATCATATAAACAGTAACTAATAACAAGCTTGAATATAATTTATATAATATATCAGTATTTATACACTACTACAAATAGCCTAATTCCGACCGGTTATATAGCTCATACAAACCGGTTTTTGAACCGCTCTCAATGAGGGGGTCTTGTTGTTAAAACACATAGCGACCGGTTTCAAACCGGCCTTTTTGATGGTATTCAAGACCGGTTTTGTCATTGAGACCGGTTAGAAAAAAATAACGGGGAAATATTATAGACCGGTTGTGTGTCATTGAGACCGGTTTGTGTTTGTTGAGGGTTGTATCATTGAGACCGGTTTGTGTTTGTTGAGATAAAATAAAGCAGGCCAAATAGACCGGTTATACAAAATGTCATATATATATATATATATATATATATATATATATATATATATATTTCCTTTTGTTGTTCAGAAGAATATGATGATGCACCATAATTGAAAACCAAAATCACAAATCTACTATATTACCAAAACAAATTACATTAACATAAAAGTATATAAAAGTATATGGTTTACAATATCACAAGACAACCCAACATGAATACACAAAAGTTATCAAAATATATACTCTAAACTTCTTACTACCGACAATCAATCTCCGAGTCCGCAACAGAACTACTACTATTGTCCATTCAATCTGTCAAACATAGAAAATAAGATACACATGAGCATAACATCCATATCATAAATCAAGTTTGTGCAGTTAGCCCGCCTAAATATTACACTGATAACAAGCTATAAGTGAACCTATAATCATCATAGTGTATGCTTATTTGTTTGGAGAAAACAAACTTCAGCCTATAAGACGTAAACTAGACGAAGCAAATCATCACCATAACTACAATACAAGGCACAAAACAAACACTAGACTAAAAGCCAAGCCAAAAACACATCAGGATCAATCACTTTTAAATGAATCATGATGAAAAACCAACATAGCTTTGTTATTGTGTGTCAAATATGATTATGTAATATTCCGCGAATTGCGATGGGAATCATTTGCGTCATTAATACATGACAGTCGTGTGACTTCATACCAAGCAACTTCAAATCTTTCATTGACACCAACTTCTTAATGTTAGCAGAATAGCCAGAGGGAACCTTGACACCATGCAAGCATTGACAAAATTTGGTTTTCTCAACTTTCGACATGGTATAACAAGCTGGCGGTAGAAACTTATTTTTCCTTCCAGCAATATCTCGAGGATGAAGCTCTGGTCTAATGTTCATTTCCATCATATGATTTCGAACATTAATTCCGTCTTTTGTCTTTCCCGGAATGTTCAACAATAAGCCTATTAAGCTTTCACAAACATTTTTCTCGATATGCATAACATCAAGACAATGACGAACTTTCAAATGCGTCCAATATGATAATTTTCAAAAAATTGATTTTTTTTCCAAATACTAGTGGGAGGAGCATTACCATTTTTGCCTAGCACAACATTTAAATCTATAACTCGAGAGAATGTAGTTTCTCTGTCCAATGGTGGTCGTAGCCCTCCAAGTTCAGTGTTCCCATCAAATAACTCCTTATTTTTACGATACATATGACTCTTTGGAAGCGATATTCGATGTCCCATGTATACCGTTTTCTTACAATTTCCCAACCATATCGAGTGAGTATCCTCTTCACAAACAGGACATGCCTTTTTCCCTTTCGTACTATATCCTGACAAATTTCCGTACGCCGGAAAATCATTAATGGTGCAAAAAATCATGGCCCGCAATTGAAAGTACTCTTTCTTGTAAGCATCGTACACTTCTACGCCCGTATTCCACAACTTCCTCATGTCATCGATTAGTGGTTCCAAATATACATCAATGTCATTCCCAGGTTGTTTCGGACCTTGAATTAACATAGACATCATAATATATTTTCATTTCATACATAACTAAGGTGGAAGATTGTAGATGCATAAAAGAACTGGCCAAGTGCTGTGACGACTGTTCATATTTCCGAATGGATTGATTCCATCTTAACTAAGTCCAAATCGTATATTTCTAATCTCCTTTCCAAATTCTTCAAAATCGTTATCGATATTCCTCCATTGAAGTGAATCGGCCACATGTCTCATTTTACCGTCCCTTTTACGCTCTTTTGCATGCCAACGTAACAATTTTGCCTCTTTGGAAATTACAAATAATCGTTTTAACCTTGGTATGATAGGTAAGTACCATAATAATTTTGCAGGGGGACCATTCTTTGTCACATCACTATTAACTTCAGTTTCTTTTTTTTGTTTGTACATAGATGTACCACATATTCTACACTCATGTAAATTTTTATCCTCGTTTCTGTACAACATACAATCATTGTGACACACATGTATTCTTTTTATTTTTAATCCCATCGGACACAATTTTTTTTGCCTTGTATGTCAAAACAGGTAACTCATTATCTTCTGGGAGCATTTCATGCAACAATTTTAGTAGGCTTGTGAAACTTTTATCACTCCATCCATTACTTGCTTTTAAGTTCATCAATCTCAACACAGCAGAAAGTTTGGTAAAATTTGTACAACCCTTATATAAGGGTTTTTCTGAATCAGCAAACAATTGTTGAAATTTATCATTATCCTTTTCGGCAACATTATCTTCCCAATCATGTAACATGTCCTCTAAATTGTCACGGTCGTTATTGTATGAATCTTCTTTATTAGCGTTACTACAATCAGGAACAGACGTGCTATTATCAACTAATGATTCACCGTGATCAGACCAACTATAGTACCCTGTCATAAATCCGTTAATTAAAAGATGTTCTTCAATTATGGTAGAATCATTAAAGCATTGGGCATTTACACATTGTTTACAAGGACAATTAATTATAGTTCTACTTCTCTTGACCCGATCATGCATTGGGCAACTTTAATGAAATCTGACAACTTTTTCCTGAATTCAGAGTAACACGTTCTATCTTGTACATCCATGTACTCCGACCCATCTAAAATATAAAAAATAATGGATTTCAATAAGATGCATGCATGAAATGTTAGAATTTAGTTTCTAACTATCTTAAATAATTTAGTTTCAATACAATTTACGTTATAACAAAAATTAAATATTTAACAAAATAAAAAATAGAAGATAAATGTATTCTCTATAAACAATTTTGATATCTGTTTTGACCAAAAATTATTAAGTATAATTCCGTGATCAAATTAGTAAAGTGAGGTAGAATGCTTAAATGAATTTCGAGATAATCAGTTTAATAAGTGATGAAAACTTGATATAAAGCAAGATTAACGATAAAAATGTAAAGTAAATGTAGTCGACACAAGGATATACGAGGAAAACCCTTGATCTTGTTAGATCGCCGGCACAAAACCTCGGGAAAGAACAATCATTCCTTGCCTTTGTTAATTTTATTATATAAAATTAGGATAATACAAGCTAAGAGCACTATATGATCGATCTAAAGTGTTTATGGTGAAGAAAATGATGAATCGGTGAAGTAAGTGAGTAAATCTGCAGAAAAGTAGTGTTAGTGTGATGATAAAGTTGTGATTCAGTGTTAAGAGTGCGTAAGAAGTGTTTTCTAATCGATCATATGCCTCATTTATATACTAGATACAATATAACAATAATTCCGAAATATCCGGGATCCTCCGGTCTTCAACAAAGACTCTGCCGACTATTCCGAAATATTCGGGATCACCCAAGGTTCTCCTTGACTCGTTATGTTTACTTGTTTCCGTTTGCATTTGAAATAATCTTGGTCCATAAGTCACAGAGTCAATAAGTCATGCCCTAGTCCTCGTACGACCTGATCAAGTAAACAAGCAAACATGTAAAAGCATATGATCCCGGGATACTGAAGATCCGGGATCCTGAACCTATAATGAGATCCTGAACGTATCCGGGATCCTGAATACCTGTAAAATGTAATCATACTCTAATTTGGGATCCTGCATTCTAGACATAAAAATTAGCCTACAACAATACCATACTTTACAAGTAATACAAAAAATCTAGTTTATAAGTTTAATGAAAAAGTAAAACAAAGACATGGACACAAACTGAAATAAAAAAAACTCTTAATAGCTCCGTATCTATAAAACTCAGTTTTGATTTGTATCTATAAAACTCAGTTTTGATTTGAATAAATAGCTTTTGGTTTGAATAAAAATACCATTTACTGATAGTATTCAGTTAAAGTTATAACCTAATTAATAGAATGGGTAATTGATTACAATTCTAAATAAGGATCTAATCTAATTCATATATTCCTAACTGAATACAAATTAAACGAACACCTCTAATATATATATTTTTTTATATTTTCGATACATAGCTAAAATGTTTAAAATACATACCTTACTATAAAGATCAATCAAGCTAACAATGAATTCACGTAATACAAACAAATTTCAGAAACGTCCCAAAATATTTCTTGGGTAATTGTTATATGGCCCGCGATGTATTTTATCGTTATTTGAATTTCAAGAAGTAACGAATGAAACGAGAATGAATGGAGAATGAATTTCATGAAAGAGATCAATCTTGTGAATGTTGTTAAAAATCACTAATATATTGTGAAAGTTCGTTAGGGGTGGAAGATAAAAGGCAAAAAAATCCGCTAGTTTTAATTTTAAAATCATAGAGACCGGTTTGTGATATGAAGACCGGTTTATGGTGTTGTGATTGTAAACAGACCAGTTATTAAAAGTTTATGGAGACCGATTAGTGTTTTTGGAATTAGTGGGCGCACAATTTTAAGAAAATAGACCGGTTTGTTATTTTCGATGCCGGTTTGTTATTTTGGAGACCGGTTTATGTGTTTAGAATGGGACGGGCATGAGTTTTTAGACCTGTTTCTATATAACCGGTCTTTTTATGGGGGTCTTGATGTTTGATTATGTAGTAGTGATATATATTACAGAATCAAGAATTGAAGAAACTGACTTTGATTTCAGCGATTGTGAATTCCAAAACAAGATTGAGGCATGTGTTAGCAGTTTCCTAAGACAGAAATGTCACCCGTATGTGTTGTCTAGAGGATACAACAATCTAATCAAGTATGAAACTTGAATATGATGAATCTAATTAATAAACATGATGGTTGAATTGGAATGAAGATTTCTATGTTGTCTCCAAACACGATTTGAAATATATATAGGAATGGTCTTGAAGCGTCGCAACTCTTCATGAAGATTTCCAAGTCATGTCCAAGTGTTAGTCCAAATTGAAAATTAGATGGTAAATGTGTATATATGGAGACTACAAGTTTACTCATGCTCCTATGTTGATCAAAACTCCCATACTAAAGCAAGTTCCAACAATACCCCACATTTTCTATTCAAACTCTAACAATACCCCACATTTGAATAGAAAATGAGATAATTAGAAATTACTTATTGTTCATCATCAATCATAGTAATATGATATGCATCAGAATAGGTGTCTTTTGGACTTGAACCTTTCCTAGTGAATATCCATCAGATCTACTATGTGGGTAGTGAACATGAGTCTTGAACTATCCACGTTTTATAGTAAATCAAGACAATGAATATCACACATATCATATTTAGAAATAATTAGATTCTTACCGTTGTGTTCATGTCGGTCGTGAACATATCCTTGCCTCGTGAGAATTTTAGAGAACGTAGCCATTTGGTTACCAAAGATGGGACTACACATCAATCTCATATAGGTAATGCCAATCAAGAATATTCCGTAGTATTCCACTGTAAAGAAGCTATTAGCATTATTAACAATTAAAATAAAATCATCAACGAAAAACACACATTGTATTAGGAATGGGCATACCTGTGTGTTAATATTATTGAGCTTTCCCCAAGTAGTTTTCCTATTGAACCTAGACCATGGGATCTCCAATGTTGCTAGGTTAGGTTTCCGCCGACTAGTCGCTCATTGTTGTATTGGCTTTAAGCCCATCCCTCTCGATGTATATAAGACTTGTTCTCTACTTAGGCCTTTTGTCAAAGGGTCAACTATATTTTCCTTTGACTTTACATAATCAATGAAGATGATTCCATTTTTCAACAAGTCCTTTATTGCGTTGTGGCGACACCTTATGTGTCTCGACTTGTCGTTATAGATTTGATTCTTTACTCTCTTCAGATCAGCCATGCTATCACAATGTACACATATGGCAGTGACAGGCTTTGGCCACAAAGGAATACCTTCTTTGAATTTTGATCTTTTTGTCTAGTTGTTTTTCGACCTCAATCTTATATGTTTTAAACATATTCAAGGCTTCATCTTAGGTATTAATTAATTAATAAACACGATTGTTGAATTTGAATGAAGATTTATGTGTTGATTTTTCTGTGTCATCTCCAAAAACAAACTGAAATATATAGGAATGGTCTTGAAGCATTGCAACTCTTCATGGAACGTTGCATTTGTTTAACAGTTGTGACTGTTATGAAACGGTGCAAAAAATAACTTAAAAACGAATTAACAAGAAGGGTTAAAAACGGATCCAGATTTATCACAAGACCCCATCGGATCTACTATGTGGGTAGTGAACATAAGTCTTGAACTGGCCACGTTTTGTAGTAAATCAAGATAATGAATATCACACATATCATATTTAGAAACAATTAGATTCTTACCATTCTATTCATTTCGGTCGTGAACATATCCTTGCTTCGTGAGAATTTTAGAGAATGTAGCCATTTGGTTCCCAAAGATGCGACTATACATCAATCTCATTTAGGTAATGCCAATCAAGAATATTCCGTAGTATTCCACTTTAAAGAAGCTATTAGCATTATTAAGAATTAAAATAAATTCAGCGTTAAATCATCAACGGAAAATGCACATTGTATTAGGAATGGACATACATGTGTGTTAATATTATTGAGCTTTCCCCAAATAGTTTGCCTATTGAACCTAAACCATGGGATCTCCAATGTTGCTAGGTTAGGTTTCCGCCGAGTAGTCACTCATTGTTGTATTGGCTTTAAATCCATCACTCTCGATGTATATAAGTCTTGTTCTCTACTTAGGCCTTATATCAAAAGGTCAACTATATTTTCCTTCGACTTTACATAATCAATGGAGATGATTCCATTTTTCAACAAGTCCTTTATTGTGTTGTGGCGACCCCTTATGTGTCTCGACTTGCGATTATAGATTTGATTCTTTGCTCTCGTCAGAGCAGCCATGCTATCACAATGTACATATATGGCAGTGACAGGATTTGGCCACAAAGGAATACCTTCTAGAAAGCTCTTAAGCCATTCGACTTCTTCAGCAGCTTAACACACATTGTATTAGGAATCGGCATACCTCCGTATTAATATTACTTAGCTCTAGGTCTTTAAAATAATTCAAATTCGCTCAGAAACTTCCTCTCGTCGTACCCTCATTATAATAATGCATCAACTAATCGATTTAATTCCCTTTTAACCTTTTTAGGGTTAGAAATACCATCCCATGATCCTGTGTCTATAAAAGTGAGATCCTGAAGTAATTTTTCCAAGATATTTAAAAATTCTTTTTCTTCCTCTGAATCTGGGTTTCCGTAAGTAGTGTGACCTACTTCTGAAATTTCTTGAATATGCAATCTTTGTTGGGAAGTAAAAGGAAATTTTATTTGTTGAAACAATTGAATTAGCTTGACATGAGTTTCCTTTCTTTTTGCAAAGAAAGCGGACTCAATAGCTTTTTCAGTCGAATTAGGAAAATTTTCTTTTAATTTGTTAATTAGATAGACAGCGGGATCAACAAAAAATGGAATTCTTCCAGGAATCAGAAGTGGTATAATTGGGTCTCTTTCTATCCAAAATTTGAGTTCACTTATCAGAGCAACAATATGACGATTAACTATTGTCGGTGAGACAGGTTCATAGTTAGTGCTAGCTAATAGATCCATCAATAGATCTAAATCTGATTTTAATGAAAGCTCGTCTTTCCCACTATATTTAGTACGAAGACCTATTATTTTTCTATTGATTTCAACGAAGACTTCTTTGGTCACTTGAAAAGGGGAAATCTGATATTTCAAGATATTTTAAGAAATTTGCATAGATATCTATTCTCCTATCGGGTTTATAAGAATTTTCCACGTGACGTTTGGTTACTGTTTCTGGTGGAATATCCGTTATTTCGATGATGTCGGGGGTTGGTTCTTTCTGTGTGGTTGTGTACCTAGGTTCAGTTGAGTGAGCTTCATCCGGATATTGGAGACGCTCTTTCGCTTCTACTCTTGGGACAAGAGTAGTGGGGTAGGCTCGCAAAATATCGGGAAATTCATAATCAAAATGCCCGCCCATGCAATGAATGCATTCATTTAGTTCCATCCCTAACATGAATGGATAAAAGTACATTTCAGTGTCCAACGGTATTTCTTTGGGTAGGTCGAGTGGTTTAACGTAATGAGGATACTTAGCTAAGAGTGATGAAATCTCAGGGTCAAGTATGGGTTGACCACTCAATTTGAGAGTATCGGAAGATGGTATCTTCTTTCGAGATTCAAAATTTCTAGATTTAAGTTGATTGATTTTCTAATCTAGACTTCCTGGGCGGCTGGAATCTCTTCGGTGTCGAAGGATAAAGAGTAGTAAAGATCTGCCTCTAATTATCACTCCGGACAATCAAAGAATTCTGCGTCGTCCATGGCCAACATCTCATTCGTAGTCATGTAGTCAAGAGGAGAGGGGGACTGGAAGGAGAATTAGGTGAACTAAGGTTTTTCATATTTTTTGTATTTTCTTTAGGTTAATGACTAAACTTATTAACTATGAAAACAGTAAACTTTCGAGAAGGAATATCCTAAACGAAAGGTTTTCCTGAGGGCTAAATATCTAAGGTAAATTTGATTCATGACGTTCTGCAATCCCCGACAGTGGTGTCAAAAACTTGACGCTGCCCTAGCGTTCGTGGTTTTTAGGAATTTCACATGTTGTTAGACCGGGCCACCAGGCGTGTTGCAGTGTGTTTTAATATTTGTATAAGCTGGGGCTCAACCTATAAGTACTACCTACTTAGTTAGTAAGAACGAATTGAATCAAATTTGATTACCTAAGACAGATTCGCAAATAGGACGGGATTTAAAAGTAGGTAGGTTTGATTTTTATTTTTTTCTAAATTATCTAGATAGGCAAAATAAATGACTGAAAATAAAGATAGAGAATAAGCAGACAGGTAGAGAGTGATTGCTGAAACTTTGATAAATAGGTTTTCGGGATGATATTCATTATAAATTTAATTGGAGATTTTCCTAAATAAGCAGTAGATAGACGTTCGGTGTAAACACTAGGACCCTACGTTTTAGTCTAGTACCCTAAAGCGTAGGTCACTGAATCCTGGGTTATCGCGATACTGATCAAACAAGCTGCTTTAAAACCCCCCTCACCATCCTTAAGAGACCAAGTGACCCTTTTTGGATAAATTTATCTTGGGTGCAGGAATGAGGCAACAGACCGCAATTTATCTTCTGACCTTTCTTAACACCTAAGTCTATTTGATTTTGAATCCTATGTATATTAAGCTATCTGTTAAGTAGAGTTAAGCTGTTTAAGCATCTTAGACTATAGCCTAGTCTTCGCCTTCTTTTCAGAACTCCATATTCAATTACTATAGGCACGTATACTTCTGTCATCATTTAGGCCCTCCTTTGCCATCAGTTGGTCATCTATAGATTTACTCATGGTGTACAATGCGATGAACATTTCCACAACTTTATGGCTCCTAAGCCCTATTCTGGAAGGGTAACTTCCAGGTAATCCACGATGAGATAGACCTACGACATTTTCTTAGTTTCCACATGTTTGTACTCTACCAGAGGGTATTTCCAACGCTATACTAAGTACAAAGTCGTTTTATGGAGATCTCATAGCTTCATACAGTAATAGAGATAACTATATATTTGTAGCTAGGGTTGATCAGATCCTATACTAAGGCAATAGTCTCGAGAAAAACTAGAAAGGGTGAATAGTTAATTAAGTCTATATTCAGCATAAGCTTAACCGGATACATAGCATGACAATTCCCAATTATATAGAAGAAATATTAATTTTACATCATCCCTAATCCTAATATCTACATTTCAACAATCACATTATTAAGCTATGTAATAATCATGGTAATAATCAAAACACGTACTAGAATAAACTTGCATAGCAAACATTATAACAGTAAGTAAAGAAATAGATATCACCGGTAGTTAAGCAGCATAATACTAAGGATTACAAATAGTCTGAACTTGAAAGCTCTTTACAACGTGATTACCAAGATAGACCTTCCTCTAGAACTCTAACCAGCTACTTAATTCTCTCTAGTTCTCTAGGGAGAGAAATTCGAGAGAAACAAATGAAAGAGATATGAATGTGTGTGAAATGAAGGAAGTGTGGAAATGAGATGATGATTGAGGTGTTGGAGGGGGTCATATATCTATTTATAGGCAGGCCCAATTAAACCATGTACAAGCACCAAAGCACCACGTACAAGCAAAATTAACACAATTGGATTAGATGGCCTTGCAGGAGCCGGATTTTGGCCATGCAGGGGCCGTATACGGCCATATAGGGTACCGTATACGGCCCTATAGGGTACCGTATGCAGTTTAGGGTGCCGTATACGACCCTATATGTTGTTGTATACGGTTTAAGGGTGTCGTATACGGTCCTAGCCCTTGTAGGGGCCGGTTGGTTTTTCCCATTGTTCGGTGTTTCGTTTGTTGCTTTTTGATCGAATCTTCTTCGTTACTTGTCTATTTGACTCAATTCTTGTGCCCACGATCTCGTAGTTACGTTACGCTTCTAATGATACTAATTGTAGGTATTTTGGATGTATCTAGCTCGTACGTATCCGAAATGCGATCGGTTGGTCTTTAGATGTCGTATCTTCTCCGTTTCGCATGATTCTTGATTCTCCAATCTCGTATTTACTTATGTAATCATATAAGACTAGTTAGGATGTGTATCTAATAAGGTAAATAATAGTAGAAGAATCGGTCCATATTTATTTGCCTCGTTTTGCGTGTTATTAAGACGTTTTTAGTGATTTTTGTTGCAACGTCTATATTATGAATCACTTTAGTGAATTTTAGTAAATACACTTTAATTTCAGATGTTTTCACCAAATATTAGCCTATATAGTGAGGAATAATATACGTAAAAATATGACTTTTAACGTTACATTAAGGGGCAGCCCTATCCCATCCATCCATTCATCCACTAACAGTCAAGATTAAGCCATGTCAGTTAGGTACCCATATGCAATTATTTTTGGGTGAGGGACTGAATTGTAACTTAACACTTTAACATTGGGCAGAGGGTCAGCAAGCTTTGGACCTTTCTATCTCTTTCCAAAAAACACAGTCCCCAAAATCCTCTTTTTCCAAAAAACACACACACTAACGACCACCGTCGTTCCTCCGTCACCACCACCACCGTCGCTCCTCCATCACAACCACAATCGACGGAGCTCCGATGTTTCTCCGTCAACGTTTGCTCAATTTCATCCAACGTCGTCTTTCATACAACTTCCATTCTACACTCGATTAATCTGCCGCCGATCATCCTCCCGTAACTCCACGTCATCATTCACTGCAACTGCCGCAATCAAATCGTTATTTAAGCTTCCGTCATCATCAACCGCTGCAAAAACCTCATTCCTACCGAAGCTCAAGCGAACGAATTCATTTTTCACAATTAGATATGGTAACTTTGATGTTTATTTGAGTGTATTTTGATGGTTTATTTGTGTTAGATTTTTGTAGATCTAGTGTATTTATGTGTGATATTTTTGTAGAAATGATAGATCTAGGTTTGATTTGTAGTTAATGATGATATTTGAGTAGTTATTTAGTGTATGAAATGTTAGATCCGTGTTTGAACATGTGGAATGGATTTAATGCATGTTTTTGTTGTTATGGTATTTTTTCATGGCTACTGCGTTTTGTTATGTTAATGCATTTTATGTGTGTGCATTTTAAATGTTTGGTTGATGCATTTTGTTTTTAGAGTGTAACTAGTAGAGGTATTCACTACATTTTATGTTACTGCATTTTAAGTTACTGTAACTTATGTTACTGCAGTTTATGTAGATCTATATCTAAAATAAATCCAAACAAATTTCACTGCATTTTACATTTTTGTTATGTTATTGCATCTTAAACACTACATTTTTAGATCTAGATTAGAAAGTAGATATAGATCTAAAATTTAGATCTGAAAAAAATTCACTACATTTTATAAGATATCTACTACATTTTACTTTTCTAAAAAGTAGATATGAAAAAGCACTACATTTTACAAGTTATTAGATGGATAGTGTCAGATCTAGTAACTTTAAATATTTATTTGAGTGTTTTTGGTGGTTTATTTATGTTAGATTTTATAAATCTAGTGTATATATATGTGATCTTTTTGTTGATATGATAGATCTAAGTTTTTATTGGTAGTGAATGATGATATTTAAGTAGTTATTTAGTGTATGAAATTCTAGATCGGTGTTGAATTTGTGAAATGGATTTATACATGTTTTTGTGTTATGCTGTTTTTTTTCATGGTTACTGCATTTTGTTATGTTACTCAATCTTAAGTTCAGTGCATTTTACATTTTTCCCACTACATTTTACATATTTTCTACCGCATTTTATACTACTGCAATTTAATTGCAATTCATGTGAATTATGCTAGTAATTGTTTGCGGCATCTTCTATATTGTTTGTAGGTGCCCTTTACCAGACCTAAATCAGATCGTTAACCACGAATGTAAGCGCGAAATACAAACAAACGAGTATTGAACGTTCAATCGATTCACACAAACACAGACAATCTCTATAAGCTTTTGTATATATTAATCATTAAGTATTGAAGCTTTACAAACTCTAACACTTCTCCTCTGCTATCTACAACTCGACTGACCAGCTCACCAATACGACCAACAACCAAAAACGAAACCCTAACTCGATATATATACTAACCATACTGGACCCTGCGACACAAGCCCTATGTCGCAGGCCCAGCCCATTGCGACACAGCCTTTGTGTCGCTATAGCGACACAGGCTTTGTGTCGCCTGAACAATATATTTTGTATATTCTATATTTACATTTCGATTACAGACTCGAACATACAAACTCAACACTTCACATACTTAGACTAATTAACTTTGACAATTATAAATGTTTGACCAAATGACTGACACACATTATGCACCAACATTGTTAATGCATTTTATGTTTTTTTTTGCCTTTTATGTATTTGTAAAGCTTGATTTTATACTTGAAATCAAAAAATTACTTATATTTGTCTACTGTATCTTGTATATTTGTTACTGCATTTTATGATTTTTAGCATTTTTATGTGTTTCTGCAGCTTGATTTTATACTCGATTTGAAGAATTAACAGTTCTTGTTCACTGCATCTTATATTGTTACAGCATTTTATGTTTTTTAGCATTTTTATGTGTTTCTGCAGCTTACTTTTTTAGTAAGTTGTTTTATATTTGTTTTTCATTTTGTAGATAAAACATTAGGAGAGTGCAATGAATAATTCTACCAAATAGAAGTCCGTTAAGCTTGAAGTTGAAAAGAATGACCATTTGTATCTTTTAATTATTTTATTTAAATGATGTATTACTGTAATTAATGAGTTTAGAAATATTGTTTGTTTTGTATGAAACAATAATGTGTAAGTGAACTTTTCACTACATTTTATTTTATTGCACTGCATTTTATTTTTTGCATTGCATCTTGCATATTATCAAGTTTTCTGATTACAAAAAAAAAAAAATTGAATTATTTTTCGGGTATTTTCGGGCAATTTTAAGGGTGGGTCCCGAAATTTTTAAAAAATTGCAAAATAGTTCTTGAATATAGAAAATGGGGGATCAGAGTTGACAGATGTCACATTTTGATTGGTCAAAAACCTGCTCTTCTTGTCCATTATAAAGGAGCTGCTCCTCTGAACTCCACACATATTTTTTATTTTAATTATTATAAGTGTATTGTAAAAATTTAATGTCGTGAATAGTTTTTACATCAAATTTGGTATAGAATAATCTTATGCCAAATTCTACACTATTTGGTGTATTGATTCGAGAAATATTACATCAAATTTTTACACCACTTGAAGATGTCCTAAGAAATATTGTCACACCAAAAAAGTTACTATAGTGTGTTAAACAAAATTTTTAAGCTAAATCTTTTTTAATTAAGTTAAATTACATAATTCAATAATAACGTGTCATATTTTAACTTGTGTTGGTACAGTTCAAGAGTGTCAGTCAATTTGTTCAAAGTTTCAAGACTTAGAATATATTTTGTAGTGTCTTCTACACCTGCAAAGTGTCGCAGTGGCGAAACTTATATATATATATATATATATATATATATATATATATATATATATATATTCAGTTTAGTGTTTCAGAAAAAGAGTGTGTGTACGTGATATTTTGTGAACGGCGAATCTTTGTGATCTCTTCTGTAAAAGCTTAACGATCAATTGATTGATACAACAGAAGTGTTTGATATATTGTGTGTGTGTTTACGATTATATTTAACGAATAAAACTTATTATACGTATTCTGCACGTATAGTTTGTATTTGATTCGATTAAGATCCTAAATACAGGACCTTCAAGGTTTGAAATATATAGTCCTTTATATACATACATGATAATTATAAGAAAATATACTTTTTAAGAACTATTGACTTCTTTCAAAAAAAATATATATAATAACAAACATTATATTTAGTAATTTTAAACATATCAATGGTAATTTATGAAAAAAAAAAAAGAAAAAAAGAAGAAGCATTATATTCATATATTTTAATTATAACATAGTATTATAATAGTTAATACTGTTTAATGTTAACATCATCTTCAATGTTAGCACTAACTATACATTATTTTAATAAAAAATGCAAAAACACCAAATTTGATGTAGCAATAAACTTGAAACTAAACACTATATAAGTTAAATAATAATATAACAACTGAAATATATTTTCATATAATTTGTTGGAAAAAATAATGATCAAACCCAAGTTATAAATCTGAGAAGTCAAAATCTAAATTAGTTGTATTCAGGAAACTTAGTGAAATTCCTGAGTCTGTACTTCTGAGTCTGTGGGACACAGACTGAAGAATTGTTTCTGAGTCTGTGTTGCACAGACTGAAGAATCTCACAGACTGAAAGTCATGCTCTCCTTGAAGACTTATGAATTCATCATCTGAAGAATGAAGATTGAATGCAGAAGACTTCACAGACTGAAGTCTACAGACTGAAGATCACAGACTGATGAACACAGACTGAAGAGCACAGATTGAAGAATGAAAGTACAATTGAACAGAAGAAGTTTTTCTTTCCCAAGGCTCGATACAACTGATGAGATGTTTGAGAAAGGTCAAACATCGAAGAAAGGTTTTCTTCTCAGCAAAGAAACCTTTTACCTTTTTGCTTTTTCTATTTTCAAGAAAAGCAAAAAGGAAGCGTGCAAAGTTGTCCAAGATGCATCAGTTATTCCTTGGACAACTATGTAAACTGGATAATATAGATTTACACCCAGCTCTATAAATAGCAGTTCAAAAAGCACTATTATGCATCCAAGTAATTCCAAGAAAAATAGTATACAAGACCTTTAAGCTTAGGCCTAAAGCATTACCACACTAACTGTTAAGTTTGTAGTGATAATTGTATCTTTATATACTACTTGGATCGTATTCAAACTATCTGTGTGGGTTTGAATACTTTGTCATCTGTGTGAGACAAATACATTTATTGTGAATAATACTTTGATTCATAATAAACTCTGTGTCATAATTAATCCTGTTTTCCGCCTTGATTAATTAAACTTGTTTGATATAAACTTGGATATAAACTAACACGTTAAGATACTTGTTATTTAATCTGTATCTAAGTTTTGGGAACCTTGTGACCCAACATAATTTATTTTGTTTCTATAAATTTGATGTTAAAATGTTATTTACTGAATACAATGTTTGCTATTAGGACATCTCCAACAGTGTGCTCTAAAAGCAATTTTTCTTTCAAAATTTGAAGTTTGGAGCAAAATAGACATAAAGTAAATTGCTTTGTTTGTTACATGGATAATTTAAAAACTCAAATGTTATTGCACGGTTAGCCCCTCCTCTACTAAATTAACTAAACTACCCTTCTATCGCCGAGTAAAATAGATATCTCGAGCGGGTATCACCAAGGGTATTTTAGTCATTTTAGGTAGAGGAGGGACTAACCATCCAACAACTTATGAATTTTTGAATTTTAGTCGGTTCGGTTTACGGTTACCTCGGTTTATTCGGTTCTGATTGTTCGTTTTTAAAAATTTTTACAGCAACACCGAAACCGAATCGAAAACCGAATTTAGATTTGTAAACTGAACCGAAACTGAACTGAACCGAAAACCGAATTAAAACTGTATTAGTGTTTTAGGATTTCACTAGAGTAGAAGTGAAAGACATTAAGTTAATTTATAGCTGAAA
Source organism: Gnaphalium uliginosum (assembly GCA_963930675.1). Taxonomy (NCBI): domain Eukaryota; kingdom Viridiplantae; phylum Streptophyta; class Magnoliopsida; order Asterales; family Asteraceae; genus Gnaphalium; species Gnaphalium uliginosum. The sequence continues at coordinate 17,548,852 of OZ005685.1, read as the reverse complement.
TGTGAAAAAACTTGTTATGAAATTTAAATATCACATATATACTACATATATTAATAATTTGAATCCGGTTTCGGTGTAACCGAATTCAAAATTTTAAAACCGAAAACCAAACCTAAAAACAAATTTAGATGTGTAAATCGAATCAAAAATTAAATTTTAATTCGGTTCAGTTTTTTCGATTTTGATTCAGTTCGATTTTTGGATTAAACGGTGTCAAACTGAATATTGAACAACTCTACATGCAACAAACAAAACATATGGATTAACGTTGAGAATGTGTGTAAACTACATGTTAGGTTGTTCAAGTTGTGATTGTATTCATGGCTTATTAAGTGAGCTTAACTCTCAAATTAGAATTGAAAATGAACTGAGCTTTTATCTCGAGCAACAAGTATTCGACTCAATCTTGAACTCGATGGAGTTACTCTTTTAACGAGTTTGAGTCCGAACTTGACGAGCTTAAAATATATATACAACCGAGCTCGAACTTTTGAAAGATTGACTCGAGCTATTATCAAGCCTTAATTAATGATCTATACATCGTAAAATAGCTAGTTTCTATCGAACTTTTTATTTGTAAATGATATTTATATCTTGTTTTCACGATTTAATTTGTTACACATATTTGAAATGATTTTATTGTATTAAGCTTAATTTTAAATGTATATACAATAAGTGGGTGGTGATCAAAAGGAAAGCAAAAAAAAATGAGAAAAATAGGGAAGCAAAACATTCATTTATGATGAATAATAATCATACTTAATAAAATATATTTTTACCAATAAATATTAATCAAAACTGATGTTATAACTACTAATATTCATCTATAAACTATTTTTGTAACGTATATAAACATATGATGAGTATTAATGGAATTCGCTAACATTCATCATTGATGACTATTAATCAAAGTGGATATTATCAGTTCATCATTGTTTATTCGAAAAATTATTCGTTAACATTAATTCACGATGAATGATAATTATAACAAAAAAAAATCATAAATTTTACCAATAAATATTAATAAAAAACGAAGTTATAACTACTAATATTTATCAATAAACTATTATTTATAACTTATAGTTCATACGATGAATATTAATGAAATTCGCAAACATTCATCGATGATCAATGTGTAGCTTCCCTACTTTCCCGAAAAATAGTTTTTCCTCTGGATCCGGCCCGTACAATAAGCTTAGCAATAAAATTTTGTTTTATATAAATATTCAAGTTTTTTGAGTTGAGCTTGAGTCATCCTTAATCATTTTCCTTACGATCTCGAGCATTCATTATGAAAGTTTGCAGAGCTATTGAGCAGAGTTCGAGTCAATCCTAAATAAGTTGTGCCGAGCTTGAGTCATTTTAATCGTATTTGAATTGAGCTCAAGCATTCATTATCAAAGCTCATAGAACTATTAAGTCGAGCTCGAGTTTATTCTAAATGAGTTGAGTCGAGCTAGAGTTCCGTTGAAGTCGAGCTTGACTCGATTCCGGCCTTACCTCAAATCGTAATTTCAAGAATCTGATCGAGATTCAAATCAATATATGTTTTTCCCTCACACAAAAAATCCCGAATACTTTCTAATGTTGATTGAGAAAGTTAATTTTCCCGCATGTCACATATTCAATATTAAAATTACTAATAGAATTAATCAAATCACCCAGCAACAGTAACATCAATTGTTGGATCCTAATCAATCATTATATTTCCCAGCGTGTAGAAATAAAATATTTTAATGAAAAAGCTAAAAATACTTCAATATAAACACTGAAAATTTGAAAGCTCTAAATGGGGCACCATATGGTACTGCTAATCAATGGCATTTTCATGTGTTTCCTGTTTCTATAACAGCATCCACGATGAAAGTTTTTCTAGAAAATTTCTATAAAAGCTTTTTTTGTAAAGAGCCTGAGAAAAATATTTCACTCCAATGAGGAAAACTTTCAAGTACGTAAGTATTATTAAAACGTATTAAAATAATGTGAAGTGATGTGGTCTAGACGTCCAATAAATTTTTTTGATAACTGACTATTTGACGGCCCCATCGACCGGTCTCATAGTCAACAAGAGAAGGTAATCGTGCGTAGCTTGTAGTTAAAGGAACATATAGATATAGATTAAACCATTAACCTCCACCTTTATGTTGCATTTCCCTCACATTTATGTCTAATATACCTATAGCTATAAGTTGATAAATCTCTAGCTTTACTAAATAAAGTTAGAACATCTACGTTGATAAAAAGCTATTAAAACATTTTTTAAGTGCCACATAATTTTACTTCAGAAAAGCTTTACCTCTGATGTAAAAAAACTTTTAATAGTCTTTTTAACCCAAAAGAGTGGGTTTTAATGTAAATATTTGGACAAAAAAGTTTTACACCAAAAGCTTAAGATTTCTAAAACTTTTGGTTAAAAAAACTTTTCTCTCGATGATAAAAAGTTTTTTTATAACTTTTTTTCTTAAAAAAAAGCTTTAGAAAATGCTATGATTATGTTGCTTTTAAAGTAAAAATGTAAAAAGCTTTTTCAATAGCTTTTTCAAAGAGTAAAAAACTTAAAAAAAAAAAAAACTATTGTTGAAGAAGCTTATAAGAGATGGGTTTCTAATTTTTGAGTTTTCCATGTGATTATGCAAATTTTAAGTTTTGAAGTTTGGATAAATAATTATAAGGAAATTTGCAATTTTTGTCCATTTAGCCTTGCGTTTTGGCCGATTTTGTTCTTAAAGATTTTTTTCTTCAATTTTTATCCATTTGTCCAATTTCCGTTAAATTTCTTCATTAAATACTGTTAAATCATTGTAAAATGATACAAACGCCCTCATTCTTTCTTACTCACTTTGTCCATCACTTTGTCTCTCTCAAATGTTATTCAAAATCATAAATTTATCCTCACCAATCATTTCATCCTCACTAAAGCATTCAAATCCCTAATTCCATCTAACATTTTATTCAAAACCCTAATTCTACCCCACCAACAAATCTGAAAAAGTTAAGCTTTTCGTTCAGCGAATCTGAAGTTTTTCGTGGTTGCGGCGGATTCGGGTTTCGTTCGATTGAATAGGTGAGGTTTGTTTTGACGAAGCGAGAGAGAGAGAGAGAGAGAGAGAGAGAGAGAGAGAGAGAGAGAGAGTCGCGATGAGAGTTTGGACCCGTTAATTTAGCCGAAAAATGCAGGTCCAATGAGGGTGGAGTGGTTATGGGTTATTAATTTGTGAGGTAAAGACAACTAAATGATAAGCATAAGATAATGAAATGGTATTTTGATATTTGAACTTAAGTTTGGTGAATATGTTGTCCAAAATGAGTGTTGGTGAGTGGACTGAATGGTATAACAGAGAGAGTAAAGTATAAGATAAAGGTACTTTAGTCATTTTGTTATACTTAACAAAAGAATTTAACAAAAGTTAGTCGGAAGGATAAAAATTGCAGAAAATGAAAACGATAGGGTAAAAATTGCAGAAAATGAAGACGATAGGATAAAAATTGCAAAAAATTATTTTTTTAAAGACAAAATCGGTCAAAACACAACATTAAAGGGACAAAAATTACAAATTTCCCATAATTCTATAATAGTATCAACCTGAATTTTCCCTGACCCGTTTGGCTATCTAAAGTTTGACCCCTTTTAAACCCAACCCGCCCACTTCTCCCTACATACTTGAAATATATAATACTCTTTTACATTAGATCTAATTATACCAAACATACTCGAAGTTTACTAAAAATGCTTTAACCATGAATTAAATAAAGTATTCAAACTGTAAGATAAATAAAAATGCTTAATGTGCTCTGTTCTTTAACTTTTCAAAGATTTTAAAATAATATATTTTCATGATTACGATTTGATGCTTTCGCAAAGAAATAATATTTAAACATAACAATAATCATATTAAAAAAAACGTTCATAAAAACATGTAGTATACATTAATTTTAATTTTAATATTGCAACCTGTTATAAGAAAACAAGAAAACGAAGTAGGTACCGTATAGCAAGTGTTTGTTTATAAAGATTCCATTATACGGTTGTTATACGTAGGACCCACATCCAATGAATAGTTGACACGTGTTTAGTACCTACCACAACCAAATTTCTCTATATATACACCCTTTACTCCCCATACCAAAAATCACCTCATAACACACAAACACCTTTCTTTCTTAATTTCACTCTCTTTTGCAGTTAAATAAACAGTAATCGCATTCAGAATTTGCGAATATGTTTATCGAGAGCTTTAAGGTCGAAAGCCCTAACGTTAAGTACAGTGAAGATGAAATTCATTCACTGTATAATTACGATACCACAGAGCTTGTTCATGAGGAGAAAAATGGTGCTTATCAGTGGGTTGTTAAGCCCAAAACTGTTAAATATGAGTTTAAAACCCAGGCCCGTGTTCCCAAATTAGGGTTCGTTCTTTTTTCATTTATGATTATTATTATTAATTATCAATTAATCCATTTCTTTATTTTTGATTAATGATGATTTGATTGTGATTATAGGGTTATGCTTGTTGGATGGGGAGGAAACAATGGATCAACCCTAACTGCTGGTGTAATCGCTAATCGGGAGTGAGTATTTAGTATTTACGTTTAATTTTGATTTATTTTTTTGATCGAATCAGATGCGATTAAACACGTGTATATCTACATTTTGCATGTACATGTCATCAGCCTTATCGTTTTTTTAATATTTTTTTATTTTATCATACATGCATGTATATCTTATAAATCTTTTTTTTTCTATCTAAAAAACTTTTGCTCACTGATTCTTTGATAGAAAGTGACTTCATATGTTTATTTATTTTATATATTGAATAATTGATTCAGGTGGAATTTATTTATTTATTGACTAATATTGTACGTAAAAATGATTACTTTCCGAATTCTCAAACGGAATATATAGTTAGGTGACTGATTCGTACCCTATTAATTATTTTCGGTCGTACACCATCAAATATAATTTAAACTCTTATACTGTAAAATAATATAAAATATATTTGATTGTGTACTCATGCAATAAACTCTTATATTGTAAAATAATATAAAATATATTTGATTGTGTACGCATGCAAAAAGGTTGTGTAAATAGACATATTATTATTATTATTTGTAGAAAATAAATGTTGTGGGTATGTGTGTGTATTTTTTTTTTTTAAAGAATTAATTTTTGACACGGAAAGATACAAATGAGTGCAGGTGATACATGTGAGAAAAATTGATCAGAGTCATGCAGATATATTTATATTTATAGTATAAATATAAATGAGGCCAAAGATGCCAAATTATATATTATATAAAATTTACTAAAACAAGTATTATAAATCAACAACTCAGCAACTGATATATATATATATATATATATATATATAGTTGTACGACACACGTTTTGTTTTTTGTCTAGGTCCATTAATTAAGAAATTTTGTTAATTGTAAATTCCTGCTAAATAATTGCGTTTCTGGATGTATTTTGCTTTCATAAATATTACTTATGGTTTTCACATATGATTTATTTAATTTGTGAATGAGAATATGGAATATGATTTAATATGAATATAAAAAAGAAATATTTTAATGATATAATTTAAATACGTCTCCAAAAAAGAAAGGAAACGAAAAGATGAATTTCATGATGGCAACTTCACGTGTATTTTGTGAGTAATTGGGAAATAAAATGAAGTTCATGAATTTTCTACTATTCATGCAATTAGCTATGTGATCCACATTATTAATACAATTTTTTTTTTATAATTATTATTAATAATAATAAAAAAAAAACTAAATAGCTTTTTTTTAGCAAAAAATCACTTAATAATTGAAAAGGACCTTTGTTGGGCCTTCAGTTATTTATTTATAACAACTTTATGTCATGTCTTAATCACCTTTACCCCACTAGCTTTTGTTCTTGGTCCCTAAAGTAATGTTTTTGTGGAAACACCATTTTATAAAACATTACTTTATAAATCATAAAGTAGCTGTTTCATTTTCAGTAATAGCTAAAGCCAAGCATAGTGACCGAATGAAGTTATTTTTAGCATACATGACCTAATTATGGAAGTATTTTCACATCACCGTACTATCAGTATTATTAGCTCTACTTTAGAACATAGAGATTGCTTCAGTATTTTTGTTAGCTACTACTGAAATAGTTAAAACATTATTTGAACTATAGTGGGTTGGTGGAGCTTATTTTAATGAGAGATTAATAAAAAACATAATTATGAAACAGGGGAATATCTTGGGCAACCAAAGAAAAGGTGCAACAAGCAAACTACTTTGGTTCATTGACTCAAGCATCAACTATCAGAGTTGGGTCATTCAATGGAGAGGAGATCTATGCACCTTTCAAGAGTCTTCTCCCTATGGTATATGATTATAATAACTAACTAGTATATGTTGGTAATTTGTGATTATTGTTGTAATAATAAGTGCTAATCAATATTTAACTGTTAATGATTAATTAGGTGAACCCAGACGACATCGTTTTCGGGGGATGGGACATTAGCAGCATGAACTTGGCTGATTCCATGGCAAGAGCCAAGGTTTTGGACATTGATCTCCAAAAGCAGTTAAGGCCTTACATGGAATCTATGGTCCCACTTCCTGGTATCTTTGACCCGGACTTCATTGCTGCCAACCAAGGTGCACGTGCAGACAACGTGATCAAAGGAACCAAAAATGAACAAATCCAACAGGTCATCAAGGACATCAGGTATACACACTGTCCCATTTCTTGACCTTATTTATATTCAAATTTGTCAAGATTACTAATAAACAAATATGTCCATATTACAAATTTAATATACTTTTGCTCACCAATTATGTGTAACTAAAAGCTGGTTAAGTTAGGATTACTATGTAGTAACAAGATTATTTATTATTGGTTCAAAAAACTTGATTTTAAGTATGACAATTGAACAATTTAATTTAAGACCCTGAGTCAAAAAGTTGACTTTCCGTAAATGGTAATGGAAACAGGGAGTTTAAGGAGGCAAACAAGGTAGACAAAGTGGTGGTTCTGTGGACTGCAAACACAGAAAGATACAGTAATGTTATGGTCGGGCTTAATGACACAATGGAGAGCCTATTTGCATCATTAGACAGAAATGAAGCTGAGATTTCTCCATCAACGTTGTTTGCTATTGCTTGTATTCTTGAAAATGTGCCTTTTATCAATGGCAGCCCACAAAACACATTCGTACCAGGTAACGTTTCTCACCCTTGTTCTGACTTCTTCAACGATATTACTAAAGCTTATGTTAAGTGTCTTATTATGCTAATTTGAATTGTGGATGCAGGGGTTATTGAATTGGCTATCAAGAGGAACAGCTTGATTGGTGGAGATGACTTTAAGAGTGGTCAAACTAAGATGAAGTCTGTTCTTGTTGATTTCCTTGTTGGAGCTGGCATTAAGGTAGTTTAAACTATTCTTTCGGTTAATGATCGTATTACATTATCTTTACACAAACAAGTCTGATTGAAATGTTTTGATAATAGCCAACGTCCATCGTGAGCTACAATCACTTGGGAAACAACGATGGAATGAACTTGTCAGCTCCACAAACATTCCGTTCCAAGGAGATCTCAAAGAGCAACGTTGTAGACGATATGGTCTCTAGCAATGCTATCTTATATGAGCCTGGCGAGCATCCTGACCATGTGGTCGTCATCAAGGTATTATATTTGCAAATATTAAAGTATATAAAAAGAAAAAAAAAACTCTCTCTCCTTGTGTAACCTGAACAGAGAAACCTCGCCCGTTTACCTCTTTTATATAATAAAAAAAAAGTATGAAAAAACATTTTTTTGTCGTTATGAGTTTAGCATGGGATTAATGATGTGAAACTGTTTATGTAGTATGTCCCGTACGTTGGTGATAGCAAGAGAGCAATGGATGAGTACACGTCTGAGATCTTTATGGGCGGTAAAAGCACCATCGTAATGCACAACACATGTGAGGACTCACTGTTGGCTGCTCCAATCATCTTGGACTTAGTCCTACTCGCTGAGCTCAGTACTCGCATTGAACTCAAATCTGAAGCCGAGGTTCACTTCTTTCCACTATCAAAATTAACACTAAAATCCCACCTTATGAATTTGGCGATCATAGTACTAATCATGTGATCTTAACACATTATTGCAGGGAAAGTTTCATTCGTTCCATCCAGTGGCTACCATTCTCAGTTACCTTACAAAGGCCCCTCTTGTAAGTTTTCAAGATTCGTAATCTTTTCGATGTACAATTCTGATGAATTATTGTATTGATCACATGTCATGGGACCGAAAGTGATGTAAAAGTTGTTTTTGATTGAAAAAAAATAGGTACCACCAGGCACACCAGTGGTGAATGCACTAGCAAAACAGAGGGCAATGCTAGAGAACGTTATGAGGGCTTGTGTTGGATTGGCACCAGAAAACAACATGATCTTGGAATACAAGTGAAGCAAGCATGACTTAACATATGAATATGCATTGTATTTTTCAAGATGTAATGTTTTTTTTTTTTCTTCTTGTTGTTTGCCACTTGTTATCTTTTGTAGCCACAAATGTAATGTGTGTGCTTTAAATTGCTTTGCTTTTGCTTAGCTTTAAGAAGTAACTACCTTTTTATTTGGAAGATGAATATATTTTTAAAATAATCCCAAATCTTAATATTGGCTTTCATGCATCAATTGTAGTATTGTTACTTTTATTAATACATTTTTTTTCTTTATTTTGAAAAGCATCAATTATAACCAAAACAAACAAGCAGCACTGTGGCCAATGAAAGGCCACCAACCAAAAAATTACACCACTTGCCTCAACCCTTAACAACCATTAAAAAATATATTTGATCTATTATACGAGACTAAAGTTTTTAGTTTGGGTTATATCAAAATGATTTGATCACATGTAACATGTGTATATTATTATTAATAATATTATCTTTGGTTACTTTTGTGGTAAAAGGTTAATACCGTAATCCAAACCAATCTACAATCGGCTGTCGTGGGGGATATACTTGACTTAATCAGCGGTTATGACTATTTGGGTACTATACTATAGTACTAGATTAAGGCCCGCGGGATTCGTGAATTTTAACAGGCAAATTTATTTTAATTGCAATTAAAATAAACACAGATATAATATTAAAAATTGTGATGTGTACCACAAAATTATACCTCGGAATTAGAAAGTGTTATTTAAACTTTATTAGATACTATAAAATATGTTTTCCGGAACATCTGGAAGAACTAATTATGGTGGCGAGCAACCCAGAGCATGCTCAGAGCACGTAGACGAGACAAATAGTTATGTATTGCAAGGAGGGCATGTGCAGATTGTGTAGTTGTAAGTATTGCATGGACCTGCCACATTGTTTTCCCGCAAGTTATCAGCCTGAGATGTGACAACTCAATAAGTACAATTGTATGTTGCCATAATGACAAAAAAAACATGACTAAGAAAATATAATGCTAAGTTAAACATTATCATTTCATTGCCACATAAGCGTTAAGGATTGTTGGAGATTTGTTTATGTTTAATAACATTAACCTACATTAGTAGTTGTGATGTGGTTTACCTGGCGTAAAAAATGATCAAGTGAACCCAAATTTTCGATGGCCATAGACAATTGACCCATTTAATTGCCAACATTAGATGAGCTAGTTTGTAATACCGTTGCTTCATTCTTCAGAGTTTCAAACAAAGTTTGTTGCATTGCATTAGTTGTTGAGATATCGATTCCTCAGTCTGCAGTGTTGTTTGACTTAAATTGTTGAGAAGTTTCAAGTGTTATGCTATTAACGTGTCCAACTGAGATACAATTACCTGAATTGACATAAAAATGTTACGTTATATTTGACAATAGGTTAATGTGTTAAAAAATTGAGATAATAGTTCACAATATATGCACCAACATAATTTGTGTAGTTACATTATCTCAATCATTGATACTTGAAATTACCTTGATTAGTTCAAATGAACAAAAACCACCAATGCACTGCAAACATCGTTCCACAGGTGAGGTCCACATTCCATAAATGATATGAAAAATAGCAACGTCAGATGCAGTTCTCTTTATCCTACAAATGTCATTGAAATGTAATGCATCGTTTTTCACAATGTTACGCAAATCGGCGTCTGTAGTATTTGATTGAATTGCAGTTTTTATTTTGCTAATATGTTTGGCATGGTCATCTAACCAGCGCGAATATTCTGCTACAAACCCCAAGTAACCTAAAAATTGTTGTAAAAAGAAGTTTTTAGTAAGCTATTAATTTGGAATTTTGTTAGATTACAAATATAGTAAAGAAAATGAAGGTGCCAAATTTTCAAATTGTATGGAGGTTTTTTCAAAAGACTTAATGCATCTTAACTACATCACAGGAAGAATATATTAGAAAAAAATGAAATAAACTTGAGCTTGATGTCAATTGTGCTTTAATGCACACAATATACATCAGTCACAAGTTAGATGCATTCTCATACGCTAACCTCAAAAAAACTGAAATAAGTATAACAACATATACATGCAAAAATAGCATTACCTGTATTTGGCTGAGAGGTTTCAGCTGGGATTGATATTGAAACACCTTAACAAATTTATTATTAAACAGTTAAAACCATAAGAATCAATAACATACATTGATTAACATAATGGTTAATTCTTCATATCACGGGTGTAGAAATTTTACATGTTTTCGAGCTGCATCATTGACAGCCTTCTCTAGTTGTGAAAACTTAGCGCTTTTATTTTCTAACTGTTGCACATATGCCTATAAAAAATTATCAAATTTCTAGCTTGCTATCAAAGTCTATTTTCACCAAAAAATAATACGAGTATGCACTAAATTTGGTAACCGTCAATTGGTAGATTCTATGAAATATGAAAATCATTAACATACCTTTTTCCTCGTACGACTATTTCTAGCAGATTCACGATTATGAGCAAGTTGCCGTAATTTCTACAATAAAAAACAAGTTCACACGCGACAAGAAACATAGTTTATTTTGTGGTAATGTTATAGGCTATTTGTTATTCTATGAAAAAACAAGTTCACACGCGACAAGAAACACAGTTAGTCGGTATACACTAAAAATATGAAATATCAGCACAAAAAGGAAAGAGTATATTTGTTATTATAAAAAAAAAAAAAAAAAAAAAAAAAAAAAAAAGTATACATCTCATGAATTGACAAAAAGTAAAGGAATTGATATTTTTTTGTTTTTGTGGAAATTGATCTAGCGGAATTAAAATTAATATTTTAGTATTTAATTTAATTGTAAATAATTATTTCATTTATTTAATATTTTAGTATTTAATTTAATTGTAAATAATTATTTCATTTAATTAGTAAAGTAATTAATAAGGGTAGATTAGTTATTTTCTTTAATTATTTCTTTAAGGGTAAATTAGTCTTTCCTTTAAGGAGGTTAGAGAAAAGTGATGTCACTAACAATATTAATGGTGAGATTAGTCAAGTTGATAGTTAATCTAATAGTTATTGCTAATCATGATTTTTCTTTTAAGTAATAAGATAGATCGACTCTTGTTAAATACCCATTCAAATTTAAGTCGATAATAAGGGGTTTCTAGGCTTCTAGCAAATTCTACTCTTTATTTATTTATTTATTTATTATTATTATTTTCCTTTATCATCTTAGATAATTTTGTAAGATAAGTTATAATTTTGAAAGGTAAGTTTAAGTCATTTTCCACCCTTCATGAGACTGCAATGAACACTTCTTGCATATACCCTATGACATTAACTTTGGGAAAAGAATTAAAAATTAAAAAATAAAAAGAAAGAATGTGTGGAGCAAAGGCAAGATTTGACGAATAAGGGACAGCACTTATAAAGTGATCATTGTATTATTGGGGGTCTCCAAATTCTTTTTATTCTAAAATCTTTTATTAAAAAACTTTTGAACTTTTTTTTTAGCAAATGTTTTCGTTATGGATCTCTAAAGCAATAACTTACTCCAAATCTTTATCATAATTGAGACTTAAGTTTAATATATATCACTAATTCAAACTCCATTTACATGACAAGATCCGAATATTAAAAGGGTCGCATCACATTTTTGCATTTTACAGAAATAAATTCGATGAGGATATCACATCAAGACCCTTCATTCACGAGCTCTATCTTCAAGAAGCTATCCACTAGTGAATCCTCATTTTTAGATCAATCGTTTTCCTCTCAAGAAATTAAAGAGACGGTTTGATCTTATGGTGGTGAGAAATCTTCCGGACCGAATCGTTTTACATTCAAACTTTTAAAGAAGCATTGGGATATTTTGGGTCATTATGTCTTATAATTTCAAAACTCCGGTTAATTCGGTCTTGATGGTTCCTCTACTTTGAAGTTTCGAATTCATAAGGGTCTTAGGCAAGGTGATCCTTTATCACCTTTCCTCGTTATCTTGGCAGCTGAAGCATGTTCTTCTTGAAGCTAATAATTTTTTTTTGTGGTCTTGAGGTGGACAATAATAAAGTCTCAGTTTCTCACCTATAATTTACCGATGATGCACTTATAATAGAATGAATGATCAATTTTGAATGCTAGAAACCTATCTAGAATTCTTAATTGTTTTTATATGGCTTCGGGCTTGAAAGTAAACTTTTGGAATTGGTGTCGGAAGTTACTTTTCTAGCATCAACAATTGGATGCCAAGCTTCTTAGTTCGCAACTACTTATCTTTGTCTTCCTATTGGGTGTAACATGAAGAAATGTTAAGTAGGCTTCTAATTATCTATGAATTTCAAAAGAAACTATTTTCATGGAAATCAAAGATCATCTCTTTTGCTGGAAGACTTACACTCATCGAATCAAGTATATCTTCTAAGTGTGTTGTAGATATTTTCGAATCCTTCAGATGTCAGTCTGTAGAGATAACCTTCAATATTTTAATCTCTATCTTCGAACTCTGTATCTGAAACTCTAAGTTTTTAAACGTCTGAGTCTGAAATTCCCGTGAAGCTTGTCAGAGTCTAAAATATATGTCAGAGTTTGATGTTTCAGTCTTAGTCGCGAAATTACCTTTTCAGAATAAAAATTAAGACTTAGCTAATTTTTTCTAGACTGAGATATTTTGACTCATCAGATTCATAAAATAGGTTTGCTACATTGTTTTTTCTAACAATCTCCTCTTATCCGTTGATGTCTAAACTTTTACAATTATTTCAAACAAATGAATCAAAAATAAACTAGAATTTTATATATTATTCAAGTCATTACAATGCTAGTCTATTACAAAAGATCAACTAAAAAATGGCTTCCTTATCTTTTGCAGCCATCCATCTCTATCTTTTCTTTCCTTCTCAACTAGCTCAATTTCATCCAGACTGTCTTTTGAATGCTTACCGTGTTCCTTTCTTATCCTCCCACGCGTGATGTTAAAATTAGAGATTCTATACGATTCAAAAGATCTATTTCACCTACTAATTCAAATATTTCTACTAACTGGCCTCATGTGATTTTATAATCTACTTTTCAAATCATATGTAAACGTATCCGAATAAATGAAAAAGTAGAAATAAAAAAATACTATCTGTACATTATCAATACTTTAACTACGATTTTACTTTTTTTGTTGTTGTTGTCGTATTTTTGTACGATCACTCTCTGTCGAGCATCTTTCCCTCCGTCCTCGAGCCCAGGACGCAACATCTCTATGGGCAAGGCCGCGTCCTGGCCAAATTGTCCTCAAGCACGTCTTCCGGTGGACGGGCGTTTTCGCTTCATTTTTTTTATTTCCTTTTTCCTTCCGAGTAAATACGATGCTATTAGTTACTAATAAATATGGATTTCAACCTGTAAGTTCTGAGCACGGTTTCAATTTAAAATGGGATTTTAATACAAACACAAGCTTTGAGTGTCTTAATAGCAAGTGTTCAAATGATCTAATATAGTTCTAATTTTGTAAAGTTAAGATCTTTTGTAATTAAGTATTACGAATATCCCTTTTATCTTGGGATACGTTCTTAATTTACGTTGATTATATGCTTTTAGAGTTTAGATATATAAAAAACGAAGTGCCCAAGAAGCCAAGATCTACTTATGATTTGGTGTTTGTTTACAGAAGATAATTCAAAATTTAACAAGAATATTTAAATAATTCACCTCGTAATTGTCGGTTAACGTGACCAACTAACCAAGGACCATGTGTATCCATCTATATATACTCCGAAAAAAAAAGGTCTCAAATTTTGTTTGACAGGATTTATTTAAGAATTAAATGAGAGTAATAAATTAGGGTAAATTGGAGAAGTTAGTTCTTTTTAATTTATTTTTTGCAAGTGAATAATTATTCTATGACAGATATAAATAGTAATGTGAACATTTATTTTGTGATAAAAAAGTATTAGCAGTATACGTTTTATGAACTATAACCATTTGTATATCATTTTTTTCGTTTAATTACTACCTAGTTGTTGTAAATTAACGTCTTTGATTAGGACAAGATTACTAATATAACTTAACGATTTTTGCGACACGATAAAAGAAGAACGAGACTTAGAGGGAAGATGATATATCAAGTATGAAAGACTATAAAAATCATAAATACATATTTATATGGAGGTTGTATTAATACTACCATAACATACTATTTGTTTCACAAGCTTTGAGTAATTAGTAGACTAGTAGATTATAAGAGTTTTATTTGGGATTGAAATTTTAGTTTAACAGTTTAATAATCTTGGATCTTTATGAATTAGAAAGTCTATTTAGTAATATGGAAAATATGAGAACTATTGAAAAAGGAATCCCCTATTGTCTCCAAAAAATAGAAGTCTTTCCAAGTAGCTACAAGTAAAACCTTCAATACCAACTAGTTTGCTGTCAAACACACTCATAGAGTCTACATCCAAATAATCTTAATCATCAATAAGAGAAAAATTCAATAGAGAATGCTAAATATTTGAAAAATGGATGAACCAATAGGATCGCTCCATTTCAAATACTCACTTAAAAAAAAAAAAAAAAAAAATATCTCACAAACTAAAAAAGGCTAAAAAATGTGGAATCGGGTAAAAATTAAGAAAAGAAAAAACTTAAAAGCTAAAATTTACAATTTGGAATCAACATTTTTATATTTTTAATTAGAGATCTGAAAGGCTATACTTCTGGTAAAAAAAATATTTCTTTTTCTTGCCGGGTCTTAAAATATAATCACATGTGATTATGATAAAAGTTAAAATTTGTATGCAATTATATATTCATGATATATGTTAATTAATACGTGATTACAACTTAATATTCATTTACATTAATAATTATAAATAGAGTTCATTGCATGGTTCGTCCCTGTGATTTACACACGATTGCACCCCGAGTCTCTATACTTCACCTTTTGCACCATGAGTCCAAAATGGGAAACTTTCCACGTGAGGGCACAATCATCCTTTCACTTTCTTTTATCACCATTTTTTTGCTTTCTACTTCATAACCCAATCGTCCACCCCCACCCGAAAGGACGATTGTGCCCTCATATGGAAAGAATGTGTTATGGCTTAACGGACGAAAATAGACGGGGTTAGAGGGAGGGATAATTACGCATGTGATTATTATTTATTGTTAAATCACATATGATTTAACATTATAAATTTATAAAACCCAGTAAGAAATGAGAAAAAAAAAATCATCAAAAGTATATTATGTAGATCTCTAATTAAAGATAAAATGACGATGATTATAATGGTGTAATTTTTAAAATTTATTGACATACGATTTGTGATATATTTAATTTTTTAAAAAAAGTGAAAATGAGTATTTAAAATAGTACAATTCTATTCGTTCTCCCGTTCTTTCCGGAACCTTGAGTATTATGTATATATACACGTACATAATCAGATCCAATGAAAAATGTAAATAAAGTTAAATGACGTAGTCTTACATTGATTGTTAAGCTTATACTATCATCACTCTAGTTCACACATAATCTTCATATTCTTGGGATGGGTTTGCTAATGAGCTTTATGGGCAAAAGTATATATTTTATAACCCTTTTTATTTTGTTTTTACTTTAGATTTTAGTTCAATTTATATTTATATACTTTAAATATTACTGATGATTCCATAGGTTTGCCGACGACCCAAATGTCGAGTCTGGTGATGGGCACATTGTACAGCAAATTCATGGAGAAGGAGATCAAAAACCTCGATGATTTCCATCTCGCCATTCTTGACATGTTCAAGTAAGAATTCAATACATCATGTTATGCTCACACAACTTTACTCGTTTTGATCTAAACTCAAAAGACGTCTAAATGCAGCACTATTAATGCAGTATTGAACGATAAACATTATGATTATGATGTTCTTAGGGTTGTTCACAGTTTGGATAAAACCAAATTATCCAATTGAATAATTTAGATCGGACCATATGGTTTGGATAATTGTATTTTTAGATTGTCTCTGACAAGAACCAAATTTAATATTTTAGATCACGGGTTGGTTTTGGTTAGTAAAATTGAAACCGAATTATCCAAATTAACCAAAAACAAATAAGTAATTTTTCAAACATTATATATATACTTACATATACATAATAGTTTACCAAATAAAAATAGGTATTAATGTTCTTTGTTGGATAACATAAGATGATGCTAAAGATCATAGTAATTTTTGTAAATATGATAGATAACTTCACAAACACTATATATATATATATATATATATATATATATATATATATATATATATATAAAGATCATATATATATGGTGAAGATGATATTGATTTGAAATTGTACAAATCAAACTTAGAGGGTGTTTGGGATTGCTTATTTTACCCGCTTATTGCTTATATTTACAGCAGATAAACAGAAATAAACACTCTTCAGAAGACTGCTTATATGCTTATTTCAGCACTTAAAAATAAGTATGAAGTCACTTACTTTTTTTTAAGTAGAAAGTGCTTACAAATAAGTAATCCCAAACACCCCCTTAGTATCATCCATTTTGCATACTTTTGTTATAATATCTAATGTATTTATATACATATATATTTGTTTATGTGTGCGGATATTTGAAAACCAAACGATCCATCCAAATAGTAATTCAGATGCATACATTCGGTTTTTAAATTTGTTTGGACGGATCGGATTCATATTTTTGAAACCAAAATTCATTTCAATTCATGTATACGGATCGGATTTGAACCGATCAATCTATTTGAACACCAAATGTTCCATCACCCAACAGGTCCGACAATTTCTTTCATAAACTATATGCAATTCCTATCAACTTACTTACAAAAGAGTATATTTCGGTTTAGTTTTACCTCTAATATGTCAAACGTGCAAGATAATAAAATACACCGTAACAAATGATTATACTAAAAAAAACTAATGTTAATACATAAAACCTTCTAAGCAATTTTATTCAGCAAAATTGAACTACTTTGATTTCTTGTGAATTATCTAGTCAGATTTGACAAATTAAATATTTAAGAGATTTGATGTTTCTAAACAGAAGTGTTTCAACCATTTTACAAAAAACTCTATTTCTTCATATTTCAACTTCTATGAAGTTTTTTTTTCTACAGCTGATAAAAATCGTTTTTTTCGCTCTATACTCTCTAGACTATAAATATTCTTTAAAAAGTTTCTCAACGCATTTCTTTATACAAAGACTCCGTTTTTTCCCCAGAGGAACCGGACATGATAATTTTTCATCATCCGGCTCGAGCAAGAATAAAAAGAACCAAATGAATCCAGTTTTCATTCTGTAAATGCCAGATCATGAATTAGTAACTGCATCCAATTTCGAAAAAAATCCCAATTGGAAGCCAAAAAACTTGAGCCTTTTTACAAACTTCTTAAAGGGGGAGACACTCTGACTCATAACTCTGTGACCCAACCATTTTACCACTTCTAGACTCTAGTTATAATTGTTTCTAGCCATGTACTAATGGACACATCTCCAATGCAGGAAATTTTCATGAAATGGAAAGGAGCGAAAGAGTCAGAAAAAAAGAAAATGTTTGTTGATTTCATGAAGACAAGTGTAAGCATGAGTAAGTTTGATGACTCTGCTCTCATTACCGGACTAATGACACTACCAGCAGGCATGGCTGCAAAGAGAGCAGGTAAAACCTTGCCACAGTTGAAGATTATTAAAGTCAACCCAGATGTCATCTTTGTGCCATCTGCAACGGTTTTAGCTCTCATATCTGCTAAACTTTCCAAAAAGATCTTAGGAAATGTGACCGTGTAATTGTTGATAAACAATAATCATTCACATCTTTAAATTTAAAACAATTCGCATTTTAATCCATTTGATGCCTCTTGCATTCAGACAATGAACAAAGATCAGTCATTGGAAAACCGCTTTATCTACTAAAAATAATATACACATATCTCCAAAAATTGGTATTCCAAAGACAGTATGCAAATCCAACGTCATATTATTCACAAGAAAATAAGATAACAGAAGAAAGATGGTCAGGGAATGTACATGATGTTCCCAATTGCCAAGGCCTAACCTGGGGTTCTCCGGCTCCATAGGCTCGAAGCACTCTTGCGTCGGGGTCTAGCTGCTCTCTTTTTCTTGTTTTTTGGGGCGGTTAATTTGGACACAGAACGTATTTTTGGAGCCGGTTGTTCACTCTGGCTTGAATCTTCAGAAACCAAAACTGGAGCGATGCTGTTGCTTTTTTCTTCTTTGGGTACCTGGAGATTTTCAATTGGATGAATCTTTACGGCCCCGGCATCTGTTTTAGGCTTCTTTGCTCTACGGTTGTATATCAGGATTCCATCTGTACTCTGGATGAACAAAACCATGAATCAAACAGAATTGTATTGTTTTCGTTGTATGGGTAACAAGTGACCACAATGGGGTCAATGACGGTAGCTTCTCGTACAGGTCAAATTGGAGTCTTTTAGCAATCATTAGAGTTTCATATATGATCACAAAAATGATATAATTACAAGAACATAATTATTTACAAGAGTAATTCAAAAGGTTTTATGCATTAAAAATACATGACTTCCAACCAATCTGACTTATTTCCATTCAAATATTTTTTTTTTATTTGACACATTAGAAATTGAACATATTAAAACAACTTAATAACTAAATGGGTCGAAATTGCTACCTCTACTCATGGAAAACATTATTCTACAATTTGAAGGAAATAAAAAATGTGATTAATGAGTTGAAATCATTACTGATGTGCAAATATGTTATTCAGTTTCGAACTTCACTAAAGAAAATATTGCATTTTATTAAGGGGAAAAAAAACAGATACAGAAACTGACATACAGAATGAGTGGGTGGTGAAGGCAAAACAGTAAAAAAAGAAGTTGAAACTCACTCTTTTTCTTGAAGTAACGGGAGGCTGTTCTGTGGGTTCGCTTGCATCTTCAAGATGATTCCCCTCTTCATGACCCGAGTCTGCATTTTCAGGTTTGACTAGATCATCATCAGGTTTGACCAAGTTGTCGACCGTGTTTAATTTCATTAGCTGCGATGCAAAATCAGCAACTACAGATGGTCCATCCATGTTTGTTGGAAAGTCAGATTCCTTAACAGAACACGTCAACGCATTTTCAGATTCTTGCAAGATCAAGTCTTCAGTGGATGAGATCCTTTCTGCATTATCAGTCATTACTGTGTCTATTCTGTTCTTCATTTGACACACCTGTGACTGTGTAACTTCAATCTTCCAAAGTATTTGCTCCAACGAATACCCATCTCTGAAGTCAAGCGATAACAATTCATCTGGTACTCTAAACTCGTTACCAGCATTCTTATCCGTGGGTGGAGCTGGAACTGCCAGTGAAAAAGATAAAACTGGAATTTTAGTCCAAAGATTTATTAAAAATATAATAAAGATTAACCACGAGTATTGATGAATTACATCGGTTTCGGATAAAACTAAAAGAATCCAAGAAAACAAATTTGTAAAGATTTTTTAGAGTACTTCCTAACAACTAGTACAAAATTTCCAAGTTGTGAAAATTTGAATATTTAACTAGATGATTACATCATAAGGATTTAATTTCCATTTTCAAAAAAAATAATAAGAATTACACACAAAGGCTTTTCTAGTAGTTTTGGAGTAATGTGCTAGTAAATACTCCTAACGATTGACCCAATGAACGGCCTGGTAGTGAATTTTTCAGGTTAACGAACAGGGATTTTAGAACACTGGTATAAACTATATTTTCACTAAGGTGGTGTAGCTGGGTAGGTTTCATGGTATAGACAATAAGACTAGCATCACAAACAAAGCTAATCTGATCACCATAGGATACAATGTATAGAAATACGTTCTCAGTTACCTAGATTAGGTTGATCATCATCCATTGTTGGACCATGAGGGGGAGACCTGCAAGTAGCTGCACATGAAAAAAAAATCAATCTCATAACCACCATATAGCTGTAGCAATTTCAATCCATCAACTTATGACTGGGTCGATTTTGGGTTGTGTTCATCTCAAATGGGCTAAATGGGTCAAATAGGCCAAGCAAATTCAAAGTCATCCAAAGTTTATTTTAATGCATACAACCTCCTACATCTTTTTAATTTGAAGATCCAGATTATTATTGTGATATTACAAAACTATCGTAATATTATAGATCTCTAATCATAGTTAACGAATTAGTTATTTATAAAATTCTGTAAAAAGAATAGGAAAGGGCTGGCAGGTCCACCCAGTCTGCTGTGAACTGCTTCAACCCATAAATAAGGACCCATTTCAATCTGAACCCACTTTGACCTATAACCCAACCAACCCGAGCTGACAATCTTGCGACCTCTAAGACCATCCAATGTATGAGTTAAAGTATAAAAGAATTAGAGGGGAATGTACCAAAATATGAAAACAAGTTATGTTGTGACATATACTCTTCTTTGTCTGTCTCTTCGTGTCTTTTCCGTCTCTTTCTCTTCAAGGGTTTCTTTCTTCGAGAGTCATGAAAAAATGGGATCGATTTTGCACACCGACCTTCTAATTCGAAGTTCATATACTGCAAATGTTTTGTTTGATTGTAATTTTCAAGTTCTTTATCATATTCGGCGGCCAAGGACTGGAATTTCCTAAGCTGTAGTTCGACCCATTTACAGCGCCACATAATAGGTTGGACAAACTTTCTCCAATGAGATGTCACCCTTTTCTTCCTGAAAAACCCCATCCAATGCATCAATATATAGCACAAAATACTCTAACCAGATTAGCATGACTGAGGTACTTATTAATACCAGTTAACAAGTTAATACGGTCATTTTACAAAGGGAGCAACTTTGAGTAAAACTATAGAAAAGTATTTATCTTTAGGGTTCTTACAGAAAAAGTTATGTGGTCCTGTTGGCCATGTTTATAACTAATATCTTCGGAGAACAGTTTAGAATCGTTTCTATTTACTATCATGATGAAATATAAGTAGTTGTACAAACTGTCCTAGAGATATATCCGCATACATTATCAAGCTGAGGAACTATGAATCATCTTCTGCTCAAAATATTAACTTTACATGAAATAGATGACAGACACCATGGTGAGACTTAAAGGGTATATTGGGAAAGCACTTTTCTTGTCATTGTCCATATTACCAAAATACCATATATTATACATCCCTCTGCTTTTGTGGGAGAAACTTGCTGCTTGGGGCCTTGGGCTATGCGGATAAAAATAAACTCTAAAGATGTAAGGGGATTATTTTAATAAAGGGGAAGGAACCCTAGAAAAGAGCCATTGGTCTAGCAAGTTAAAAAAAGTTAAATCGATCATATTGATGTATTATAACCATAAAATAGTTACCACATACATTGGTAACAATTATTATAATTATATAAGTATAACTACATCTGTATATATTGTCACAAGTCAGAAAATATAAATGAATAATTCAATGATAAGAATGTTCAATTTGGTCAGTTTACATATAAAATCATTGGATAATCAGATTTGTCTACTGGTCCAAAAGATAATAATGTCATACCTAATAAAAGTTAGAAGTGGCAAGATGAGTGGTTCCGATAGCATGTTATAACGGATCCCTTTTTAGTACATACCAAATTGCAGCAGGTTAGGTTATGTTTCGGCCGCACACACATTTTCCATTTCATAGAAACACTTTTATAATAACAAAACGTGCAGCTTGACTATAAAAACGTTATTACTATAATAATAATCTAAACATTACATATAATAACTTGGGAGGTTGTATGCATTGAAAATACACTTCCGGAGACTTTCAACCAGTTCAACCCACTTGACCCATTCCCTTTTATCTATATCTTTAATTTGACATGCTTAACAATGAACACAACCCAAATTGACACATTTATAAGTAACAATGGGCAGAAAAACCATTACTAAAAACAAAAACACTCATCTCATCTGTCTCAACTCAAGAACCAACGGTTAAAAAAAGGAGATAAGCCAATAATTTGTTAAAAATGATAGTTATCCTAGAATTTCGAATTGGGGGACTAAAGGTTTAGAAAACCAATTTCCGAATACCATAAAACTCATCTAGCAGAACATTTCCAACTAGTAAGATAAGACGTGAATAAGATACGATCATGCACCTAAGTAGGAGAATGGATATCTTGTAGCATACAACTCGAGCTTTAATGCACTTCATGATTTCCACCCTGAAAATATTTATGGGTTACATTTCCATGCGCTTCCATTCTTAGCCTAACCTTACTAACTTAAGACACATGAGTTGTTACTGTACTAAATTATTTTGGATACTAAGATACAACAGATCCAAGTCCTATTTCCAAACTTCAAATATATACAAGAGAGCATACTATCTTCGCATCACCCATTAGATTGCACAATAAAGAGATCTACTGGATAGATACAGTGTATACGTTCAGTTGTTCTACACAAGAATCGCTTAATTTAAAACACACTGTATCTATCTTATTAATGAGTCTTAAATACCAAATTACCAACTACGCCTAAAGGTTTTCCTACTTGTAAGAAAATACCATATCAGGGTGATAAATTTCTTGATCAACAAAGACATTAAAGAGACATTACCTTACTGGCAACTCGTCCGCTGATCCACCGTAACCTCGCATTGGTGCAGCATCCCCGTGAAATTCTGACATAACCTCACTGTCACTTCCATATTCACAATTTCTAACATCCGGATATGTGTCATCAAAAGAACTTGAAGAGGCAGTAGCATCACCAGACTGAGGTTGAACCGAATCACACTCATCCTTGTTTGTACAATTTATTATGTCAACCTCCACATCCTCGTCATCATGCTCACAGTTTACTATGTCAACTTCGAGATCCTTGTCATCATTCGTAAAGTTTACTATGTCAACCTCCACATCCTCATCGTCATTTGTACAGTTTATTATGTCAACGTCCATATCCTCATTTTTACGAATTTCTATATCTCGTGTATTCAATAAAGTTCCCATATCAGATGTGTCTGCATAGTTAGTTTCAGGTTTCATGCTTTTTTCTTTCGGCATTGGCATAAAAGTTGAATCCTCTTTACTAGTTGAAGCTTCCATTGCGGTTTCCTTTCTTTCTTCAAGGTCCAGATCAGGACCCATATTATAATATCACACAACTACGATCATTCTCATTCAAAAAAGGGTAACGAAGACTTAGCTCAGGTGTGTAAAGCCAGGATGGTCAAAGATTGACTAGATTATTCAGCTGCAGCAAAAACAAATCATGAAATGCTTAAAAATAGAAAAGTTGATAACGAACGCGGAAACATTATAGAAAACCTAAAAGTACAATTCATAAATATATTATACAACATACTTTGGTAAATTCTAAATATACCATATGCCATTTGAAATAAAATAAAAATAAATATAAAAAAAGGATAAATTTTTTAACCAAGATTTCTCAATACATAACCACTATCTCGTTTCATCCATGTGTCAGTCCTTAGCATGAATTCATGAAGCACTCTATCTATATGAATCAAACATGTTAATTCAAATTTTAAATTACCAAAAGTTTTACAAAAATTCAAACTATAAGTGTTAACGTTTTAACAATTACCTCAATAAAAGAAGAGATTTTTTCCAAATAGTTACTAAGGATGCCAATACACATTTTGATTTTATCAGGTGTGGAATATCAGAAACAACCCCATAATATTTGTCTAAAAGAAATTAGGGTTTCAATTTTGTAACCTAATCTTGTCCCAAAAGTTAGGGTTTTTTATATTTCAAGAATTAAGATTCATATGTTTTACCTATAAATCAATGAAATTGATAAAATCATCTCTTATACTTATCGAAGGTTTTGAAAACTATTAGAATATGATATTAAAAAGTACAGCAGAAATACAAAGCGAACTCACTTTTGAAAGATAAGTTTAGAAGACTGTAATCCGGATCCTCTTACTGCCTCTGTATCCTGCAAATTCATATCCAAAAATCAAAATGAATACACTTTGACCTCTCCAATATCATTAGCAATTAGCAATGAAAATAACAAAAAATGTTTTTTTTCTCACTAACTTTTTGACGCATATTCTCGTTTTTTTATAATAAACGTTAAAAATCCCCTGTGATAGAAATAAATCTTTACGTTTATTTCACGGTAACTTATTATTCTAATTTTTACGTTTATTCACGGTAACGAGTCAATCTCTTAATAAGTTCGAGCATCCTCCTTAACTTAGACGAGTTTTCTTTACACGGAGAGTAATTCATACACCATTTTATACGTCACTAACTGTGTTTTATGGTATTATACTATAACACATAAATTTTTTGATGCTATACGAATCATCACCCTTTTTATATACCGACACTAACTAATATCTTTTATGTAATGATAAGCTATAGTTAAAATAATAATATAAATAATATACTATTACATGTAGTTAAATTATATAGTAAACTATTTTTATATATAAAATAATAATAATAATAATATATGTAATAAACTAGGCGAGCTCTACTTTGTAAATGTCTCTTAGTTGAACTCGGACTTTACGTATAAGCATCGAAAAGAACCCTTTAAATTTAAATGAGTTGAGCTCAAACTTAATCGAGTTTGACCTCGGCTTAGCTCGACTCGACTCATTTCTTTTTCGTCTCCTTTTTAGGTAAAAGATGACTCTTACCCCTAATTGTATATAATGGACTTTCAAACTTATCATTTTCATATAAAATTTTAGATGTGACAGTTTTATGTAAAACTTAATCGAAACGGCTATATTTTAATGTAATATTTTTTTTTACCATGTCAAATATCGTTTTTGATTTTAATTGGTTTATTTTGATCTATTAACTCATTAATCAATTAGAAAATCCAATATTAATTATGGTCTAAAAAATTATATCGCAAGTTCTTTTAATATTTTGTTTTTAATAACACCACAGATACAAAATGTGCTACATTAAATGGTAAGTTTTGAAGTTTATTTTATAAAATAACACTAGTTTAGAACCCGCAAAATTTTCGGGACTCTTCAATTTTTAACTGTAATAAGCTTGTTTAAAAAACAGTTAAAATAGTTAAAATAGTTATGAAGAGTTTAATTGATATTAAGCGTGATTAACGGAAATATGTAAAGACACGTATAATTAAGTGTGAGTAAGGGAGATATGAAACCAAACATAGTAGCTGCACATTGACGCCAAAATGATAATGTGTGAAAAAATGCATTACAAATAAATGAAAACCAAGCATGTAGCTAGTAATAACATAGTTAAAATACTTTTAAAATAGAAAGTTTTTTAGTTGATTTTACAACTATTTCGCCGTATCTTCTGGAGCTATAATTTGAAAATTGATGCAACCTGGAGCGTAACTTTCTAGGATAACGCATTCACCACCAACTAAATTATGGTAAGTGCAGAAAAAATTCCACGTCCATCCAGTGAAAGCTGCCCCAATCAAGGCTCCCGTGTCTGGGTCAGTTGTGAAGAACACGCTGACATGCCATTCCACATCCTCAGATCTTAGTTTTGTCATCTTCTCGTGACCGTCAAGAAGGTAGTGGCGCACATAATCGTTGTTAACAGACTGCAAATGGAGATGATCATGTTAATTATTTCATCACATGCATTTTATAGGTCGTTTAGTGTGTAAAGGGTAGTTCTCATTGTGTATGAAGCCGTAGTCTTACCTATTTCCAATGATTCAATGAATTCTCCATACCTATATTATAAAAGTGAAAAAAATACTTACTTGTTTTTTACCCGGTAAGTCACTCATGACAATCATACAACGTTTGTTTGGGCTGCCTTCATTTGCTTCACCAGTAATCTCTATTCCATGAGTATCATACCCAGTTACATATAGATATTCCTCTTCACGCTTCATGAGATGCGGAACCGTCAAACGATTATCAAAGCTTTCAAGAATAAGATCCTGCCATCCTTTTCCCTTCAACAAAAGTGCACCGCCGGATGACCCGTAACTTATGTCCACATTGTATACCCCTTGATAAGTGGACAAACTTGTATTTAACAAATTTTCATCTACCAACGCATTCATAAATTTGTTTGGCACAATCTGCAAGGGACCAAGTATTTAACAATTTTAGATACTTATAACAATAACAATAATGAATGCACTGAAGAGATGCTAGATACTCACTAAGATTTTAGATACTTATAATGAATGCACCAAGTATTTAACAATTTTAGATACTTATAACGTTTGTTTGGATATATTTAGCAAAATGTAGGCAGCTCATTGCTTCATAGTTTGATGGTTTTTCCTGACCTAAAATGTGATCACCAAAAACATATATATTATAATTTCAGTTACATTTTCATGCAACTATCCCATTATTTAAAAAGCCAAAAGGAGTACAAGTTGTATTACATTATCTCGTGATATACAAAATAATCTCACAATAACTGTTATCAAAATTGAAGTAGAAGTACCTTTGCTTCATATTTGTATTTTGGCTGCGTTCATGAGTTTGCATTTTAACAGATTTGACTTGTTTATTCAGGACCTCAACATAACTATTCTCCGTGTGAGTAATACACTTTTGGTTTACTTCATAGAAAAGAGGAACAATTCTATTCAAATATGAAGCAAGTTTGTGAAAACCCGCCTTGTTGATAAAGGAAGTATTGGTTTCAACAGTTAGTTAGATAAGTATATCTACAGTATAAGAGATGAGAACCTGGCAACTGCAAGTGAAGACGTGTTAGGGGTGTACTTCCATTGCAATTCTATTTTAGCATAAATAAAAAAAATTACCAATTTGGTGATGAGGTTTATAACACTGTCGCATATAATGCAATAATAAATTTATGACTGGGAAAGTGTAATAAAGGCAATTTATTTTGTAGCATACTTAGTTTCTGTTTCGTTTATTGGTCCACATTCGTAGCATTTGAATTGGTATCCATCAGGACCAGCATCAACATTCTTGGTTGCGGGCTTCGCACAGTCTTTGCAGATATAATAAAACCACCCATCCTTTGTAGCAACACTTAAAAGTGTGGCCACAATAACACAGTGCATAGTCTGCCATGAAAATGGTTAAACAACATTCAGCAATATCTAAAAATATGAACGTTATATTTGATCGTGAAGCGGGTAAGGTTTTTTTACCTCCTTGATTGTGCGAAGGCAGTCAACGGTTTTTCTTGGGTACCTCATGTAGATGTCACCGTTTGTTTCAACAATGGTATTAACAGTGAGAATGGGTGGAGGTGTCGGCATGGAATTTTCTTCAGCAATTAATGACAACCTAAGAAAAAAAGGATTATACATCATTGCAATTCAGATAAACGGGTTGATTATTGATGGAATTATGTTTGAGTATAAGTGGGAAGATTAGGAATCAACCTTTTTCTGAAGTCCACACTGGGTTGGATGTCATTATTTATGTACACCTTCGTCCCAAAAAATGAGTTGGAAACTTGAACATTCCCTGTAGACAGAAAGATAGTGTACTGATTAGTGTGTGGCACACGATAAGTATGTGTTAATGTGATAATAAACTCAAACCACCAGCGGTCATACCTTGCCAAATTTTTGCTTTTGCCAACTGAATGAAGACAAGTGTTGGTTCATCAGAAGTCGGGTTCTTTTCGACAAAGGTGTTAACTTGGGCTGCGAATTCTCCCCATAATGCACAGTCAAGTTTGGTACCACTACAGTAATCAATGATTAGAAATTAAGTGTTTAACGTAAGCATGTGCATAAAGTTTTTTTATTTTTATTTTTTAATTAAATCCATTTATATGAGTGGGAGTTTGAAAATCAATATGTTACTCGACATCCTGGAGAACAAAGGTAAGCATCTTTGTTTGCCGGCCGTTTTGCATTAAAATCTTCATGTCACCTATTTGGATCACTTGTCCGACCACATCTGCGAAAAAGTAAAACACGTTAACCATTAAGTATATTGTTACATTACAAATAATATCAATTAATAATGTGTAATAGTGATAGTGATATGAGATAGGTTAACAAATTACCAAACGCAACGTCTGTGTTAAGTTCCCCTGCAAGTATATCAGAATATGGGATAAATGAATACCCATCTCTTAGCAGTTCAAATGAGGCCACTCTTTTTACCCTAGTCGCCCTACAAAAGTTGAACTTATGGTGGTTATTCACCATGAGATACTTTCCAGTATAAGTTGCAACCACAAAAGTATTAATCTCAACTGTATTCCCTTCTTTCACAGATTCATTGAAGTCATGAAGCAGGTTTTTTTTCACAGAGGCGTGAATTCGATTTACCTGCACCAGTTTTTTTTTCATACTAATATACAGGTAATATATACAGCAAGTTGATGATTGAAACATGGTCATGTCAACATACTGATTCAAACTTAGAATTAAACAGTTAACATTTAGCTTACAAACTTAGAATATATATCCAATTACCATAAGAGATTAGTAATATATCATAACATGATCATAAAACAACAATGCAATCAAGACAATAGCACACCAATATGACAAGCAATAAAAAGATGGATTATGATCTGTTAATGCATTTTGCACAAATAATTACAGCTAGCTATGTAAACATATATGTCTGAATCAACAATCAGCAAGTACATATTTCATAAAGCTAATCACAGAATGCGATGGCTTTACATAACATGATCATAAAACAACAACGTAATCAAGACAAAAGCACACCAATATGCCAAGCAATAAAAAGATGGATCATGATTCAACTGTTTATGATTTTGCACACACTGTTTACAGCTATCTATGTAAACATATATGTTTGAATCAACAATCAGCAAGTACATATTTCATAAAGCTAATCACAGAATACTTAACTTTACATAACATGATAATAAAACAACAATGCAATCAAGACAAGAGCACACCAATATGCCATGCATTAACCGTTGGATCATGATTCAACGGTTAATGCAATTTGCACACATTTTTTACAACTATGTAAACATCTTGGTTTGAATCAACAATCAGCAAGTACATATTTGCTAGTATATTTTTTACATACTGTTAACAATCTTATAATCATCAACATAAGTATATATTACAGCAAGTCCACGATAAGTTTATACTGTTAACAATCTTATAATCATCAACACAAGTATATACCATAAATCATGTTAAAATTGTTTTAGTATGTGTGCCTAATCATAAACAGTCACCATAAAATTATAATCATACTGTTAAAATTGTTTTGTACATACTGTTAAAATTGTCTACTAAAATTGTTTTAGTAAGTTATGTCAAACACAAAATTTTATTTTGTACATATTGTATGTGTGCATAATTATAAACAGTCACCATAAAATCATAAACCATACCTATGTACTCCTTCTTTTAAGATGATTCATAACAGTTTCACTAAACATATCAATGTGAAAGTATATATCATAATTCATACTAATATACAGGTTATACCTATGTACTCCTTTTAACATGATTCATACTAATATACATGTAATACCTATGTACTCCTTATTTTAACATGATTCATAACAATAAGTTTCACTAAACATATCATAATGCAAGTATATATCATGTTTCTGATTAATATACAGGTAATATATACAACAACTATACATTGCAGACTATCTATGATTCAAACATATTGTCAACATACTGATCCATCAACATAATCACATCAAGTCATTGATTCAAACATATTGTATTCATCAATAGATAGTCTAAACAAAACCAATTAATCATAAAACACAATCAAGTCATACCTCTCTGCTCCATCTCCCTCTATATGACAAATAAAAAACTTTTCATTCTATACACGTTAGATATTAGATATTAGATATACGTAATTAGATATTAGATATATGGATGGAAGAGTTTAATATGACAAATAAAAAACTTTTGAGGATGGTAAATTAAAATTAATAAAGGGCATTTTAGTATTTTATTACACAATTATTAAATCATATGATGTCATGGATTAATCTAAGGGTTAATTAGTGAAGGATCATCTTGAAATTAAGGGAGGGAATTCTTTCATGGGTTTTCTTATATATATATATATATATATATATATATATATATATATATATATATATATATATATATATATATAGATTGCAACTAAATAAGCCCTTTTTCATTTAAACGTGTGACGAATACAAATATTTAGGATTGCTTATTCAATTTATGATTTCGGATCACAGGAGCAGGGTGTTTTGGGAGGGCAGGGAGGGGCAAATAAGATCCACCATTCATTTAATCCATCAATGGTGCAAATTATGTCATGTATCGTGGAAGTCTAGTTTGCAATTATTTTGAACGGAGGGACTAAATTTCAATTTATATTAAATGAGATGAAATGGTAAATCTAGGGCAAACTTTTGATCATTTTGCATCTCCCTCTCTCTCTTTACAAAACCCACAAACACTCTGTAATGTAAACACACACAAACATACGTTAACACACACTAAATTCACACACACTCACGCCACCATCACCGTCCACCACTGTACCGTCTACCACCACCGTCATCATCACCGTCATCATCACCGTCGTCGTGGTCGGAGAAGAGAGACGGAGAAGCGACGACGACGATGGATTTGTGGCCGGAAAGTTGAGATGCGAACCACCACCATTGGTGAACCGGCCTCCACCAGACGTATCCAACCATGATTGTTTCTTCCTCTCTGCTCCATCTCCCTCTTCTCCCGCCGCTCCACCGCCACCACCACCACTACGTCATCATCGTGACTACCACCACCACTTTATAAAACATGTCGATCTAAGAGGAAATAGATCTGGAAACTTATATCTTTAATCATGTAGATATAGATCTAAAAAGTAGATTTAGAAAGTAGATCCAAAAAGCATATCCAAAAAGTAGATTTAAAAAAAAAATCCACTACATCTTACATTTCTTCTTATGCATTTTACACTACTGCATCTTAAATGCAATTCATGTGAATTTCTGATTGTACTTGTTTACTGCATCTTGTATATTCTTCTTATGCATTTTATGTAATTTTAAAGTTTGGTTTTATACTTGAAATCAAAAAATAACTATTACTTGTTTACTGCATCTTGTATATCGTTACTGCATTTTATTATTTTTAGCATTTTTTATGTGTTTTTGTAGCTTGATTTTATACTTAAAATTGAAAACTTAGTACTTGTTTATGCATCTTGTATATTCTTACTGTATCTTATATATTGTTACTGCAATATATAAGACATATCTTATATATTGTTACTGCATTTTATGTATATATTCAAAGTTTTTAAATCGTCTTTTTTTAGAAAGACAATCTTACACTCTAACCTAACCCACATAATATGCGTATCACACACACACACACACACCCATATGCCCTTTAACTTACTACTCTCTTCATCCTAGAAAAAATGTCTTCCAATAGTTTTTGTTTGAATTAAGATAGGTTGGGTACATGTCAGTTTTGCCCTTATGTTCAAAGTAAGTTTGACTGCATTTATTTAAAAATAAATGACTTAGAGTAATAATTGAAGGTAGAATGAGAAGTTTAATTATTTTTAATAGCTATTTTTTGTAAGTGGATAATTATTATGTGGACATTTATTTTGGGACGGATGAAGTATATAAAATGGCAAATTATATATCCCCATCAAATTTGATAAATCCATCAAAAATATGCATTGACTGGTTGTATAAATGCATTGATTGGTTGTACTATAAAACCTATTAATGCATATTTTTTATGGATTTATCAAATTGAACGGTGCATTTATCAGCACCGTATAAAATAGAACAATAACATGTAAAAATTATAAAATAGTGATTTAAAACTCAAATATATACAGTAGATTAGATTTTAAGTTGAATACATAGCGAATAGTCGAATAGTTCGAACTTTGATACTCTAACAATTATAAACCCTAAATATATAATAGTAAAAGGGTAGCTTTTGTAATTATTGAATAACAAGAAAACAAAACCCCCAGTTTCTTATCTCTTTTCATGTCCAACAGTTTATCTGCAATCCCCTGCAGTTACCAGGAGAATAATGTATCTCTCTTGGCAACTGCCCACCACCACCTTTAATCACATATCATTATCAAAACCATACTTTAATTCAGTTTCTTCTACTTTCTGTTGCCTTTCAAATGGAACAGAAACAAATAATTCCACAAATAGTAATAATGGATTTCGTAGTGGTGGTGTTCATGTACCCCGACAGAAGTATATCGCTATATCCAAATCAGAACTCTTAGACGCGATTGTCTTGATGTTCGATTCACGTAAAGAGAAAGATGAATTCATTTTAATGTCATCGTAAGTTGGCTCTTAACCTCTCAACCTTTGTAGTTTGATCTACTTCTATACTAGCAAAACGATATGATTTAAAGTGTATGAGAAAACCTTTTCATTCTATACACGTTAAGTTACATTTTTCACCACCGTTTGAATAAATATCTACGTCTTCGTGCAATATATGTAACATTGCTATAAGTTACATAGAATTGCACAAAGAATGTATGTATGTTACATGCCAAAAGTATGTTACAGAACTTTACTTTTTATACATAATTTTAGGCGTGTTGCTTTCTAACTTATAACATTGAAACAAATTGTTTTGAAATTGATAAATAAATCATCTTTTTAAAGTAGATACTATAATATGTTCCAGATTTTGTTGAAAGAAGTATCATTGGCTAGTGAGGTTCAATTTCAGGTGCTTAGACTCTATTTTGCATGCTGAACATAAAAGCGTTTTAGAGGAAATGCGAGCAGATTATGATCTTACTCATTCTGCTCCACCGAAAACAACTAGTCACGAGGGTTCTGAAGGAAACTTGAATTCTGATGGGAAGGATTTAACCATCGATTTTTCAGAAATATTAGGATTATCAACCAAAAATACGGATAATTCTGTAGAAACATCAAGGTTTGTTAATGCAGTTTGAACTAGTATAATTATCCGTAATTTTTAGTGTATTTATTACTATTGTTAAACCAATTAGTTAGATTGATTCATTCGAAGTTTGCCATGTAGAGTTCCAGTTGACACCCGTTTCCAACGTGCTTTTATTCAACTTCTTTACAATGCTCAATTTGAAGAACTATCAGCTGCTGATTTGATGTTGACCTCAGCATTAAACACTGATTATCTACTAACTCTCCCAGTTTACGTTGACTGGAAGAAAGCATCAGAGTCTAAAGCAATAATATTCAGGTCAACATTCTGATTAACTTGTATAATTATGCAATCTGCTTCATCGTATACTCGTTTGTCATTGAATCTAACTTGGGTTCAGTTTCATTCTCTGGATAATGTATTGCAGGTCTCTGTTGACCCATATGTACTGACCCTTTCATCATACAGGAGGGGATATGCAACAGAGAGGCAAAATGGTCTACTAATAGTCGAAAAGCTCGATTACCTGCAATCCAAGGCTCTACAAACACTTTTCTTCAGCATCTCCAAACCATTAGGGGAAGTCGCCAAGTGGTTTGCTAAGGTAATTGTTGTAAGATGTTCATCAATATCATGGTCATGGTCATTGCCACTGTCATATATATACCTTATGCTTTCTAACTTTTTGATTTGGGATAAGTGTCTAGCAATGTATCTAACTATGACCCAAAATCTATAGTGTGTATTCAAACTTTCAGTTATTGCTATCGTATATACCGATGACTTATTAATCCGGTAGTCTGTATTTTTAATGATGTGGCAGCTGTATAAGTTGCCACAACATCTGACACGTCATCACCACATCATAAAAAAGGGTCTCACGTCAGCAGATTCATGTAATAAGAGGTCGTATACATACTATAACAATATACTGAAGGTTTGATACACATAAAAGACCAAAATGAAGTTGGATATACAGAATAGACTTTGTGTCATAGTTAGATACATTTACGGACACCAATTGCTTTTAGTTATTGTGTTAGGCATTTGAAAGGAGCATTGAGGGACAAGATGTGGAGGTATGGATGAAAAGGATGATGCTTTGGTTCAAGGAAGTCCCACTTATTAGAAAATCGTACATGTTTGATGAATCTTCTATGCCTGATGATATGTTAGGGGTTGATCAATTGTCAGATAACGACGATCTTCCCATATGGCTTGCTGCACAGAGGGCAGTAGCTCGTTATGAAGGAATTTTGTCATCAGCTGGTCCACGTGGCAGGCTTTTGAGGAAATTGCTGACATGGACAGGACTCATACCCTCCATGCCAGAAAAACTATTCAACCTTGATTCTGATATCTATGCATCTGAAGCATATTTGAGGTTTGTTGTAGACTCACCCTGCTATTCATTCCAATAATTTCATAAAAAATAATAAAAATACACTTGCCTTGTATCGAGTTTGAATTATAAATTTATTTTGACTGTTGAGGAGAACATTAATATAATAACTGTTTATGCAGGCCCATTTTCTTGTCAAGGATATCGCTTAGTGACA
The DNA here is from genome assembly GCA_963930675.1 of Gnaphalium uliginosum. Classification (NCBI taxonomy): domain Eukaryota; kingdom Viridiplantae; phylum Streptophyta; class Magnoliopsida; order Asterales; family Asteraceae; genus Gnaphalium; species Gnaphalium uliginosum. The sequence goes on along the minus strand of OZ005685.1, from coordinate 17,514,050 downwards.
TCTGGGAGCCTGCTTCTAGAAAATTCTGCGAAAATAATCCTTGGAAAATGTTGAAGAGTGCTTTTTCGATATTTTTGTCACGCTCAGTCCTTCAGGTATTACACAAACAACAGTCTTCCGGTTGCATTGTAAACCTGTTCAGTGCATGATGATATGCAAACACTTTACACATAATAGTGAGTGATGTAATCTGTAACTTTTGGCTGTTACATGTGAGGTCTTTTAGCTTTTAACTTTTTCATACTATAATATATTTCTTCAACTGATTAATAAAGAACATAATATGGTTCCACATAGCAAGGATTTTTCATGTTTGACTTTGAAGTATATGCTTCAACTCCATAAGAGTCTTAAGAGATGTAGGTTCATTTTTTTGGCTACACGTGTTGTTTGATAGTTCTTCGAATGTTTTTAGTGACTATGCATGTTTTTTAAAGACCATATTATAATAGTTTATACACTTAAGCATCATGTAAAACCATAAACTTGACAAGAGAATCTTCTTTTGCTGATAGGAGCCTGCATTTCAAGAATTGATTTTGCTCTATACGAAAGAAATTGAGGACAAAGAGAGCATAGACCAGTCTCCTGTATTGCAGTTGAAGATCTATGAGAAGATCCCTATTCCTGATTTGCCAGTGAGCACTTATCACCATGCTCTACTTATTTCTATGCACCTTACATGCACCTTCTTGTTATGTTTTGCAATTTTGCAAGCAAATTAAATATAACATCTTTCTTGTTTTGTAGGTTATATTCCCTCACAAGAAGCTCTCCTTTCGCATCTTGGACACGGTAAATACGAGTTAAAGATTACTTTATGCGTTTGTGTTTCTGTTTGTAGCCCTTCTGATCTTTTGGCATATCGTTTTAGTCGATTCTAATTCATAATATGGTAAACATAAGTTAGAAAATACCCATTATTCTTCATAAGATAATACTTATATTTCTGTTACTGTGATTTCTGATACTAAAAACTTGGTGTTATAAAGAATATTGAGATATTTAGATGCAAGAATTGTTGTGTTTGCATGTTGCGAAGGTACGCTTAGATGTTGCCACACTCTTGGGGCTCTTGGCTTACTTCATAAACTACAAATTTGAGAACATTTTGTCTTCACCGTAAGTATGCTTTCACTTTTGATATAATGCAGATATTTCTTGTTCTTTTTCCTTATGTGACTTTTGTGCTGATTAAATGCAGTGAATAACAACTTTTTACATATTTCTTCACATGAGGATAATTGCATAATTCTTATACTGCAGATCAGCAGTACTTCTAGATGTGATTGCAGCAAGTGCTCTTGTAATATATTCGTCTCGTATAATTTTGGGATACAAACAGACATGGGATCGGTATCAAGTAAGTTGAGAAGTTGCTTAAATGAAAACGATATTGAATTTCTCGGGATTATTCATCTTAAGTTCTTTTGTTTAGCTATTGGTGAACAGAACGCTTTATGAGAAGACTCTAGCCAGTGGTTTTGGATCTGTACACTTTCTTTTGGATGCTTCTGAACAGCAGCAAGTGAGGAACTTTCACACATTACATTATTACAATAAAAATTGTAAATAAATAAGAAGTGTTACCCTATGTAATCGTTTAGTTATAATTCAACTTAATATTAATATATTTTGGTTTTAGCTATTTTTCTGGTATAGATAGCATACTTATGTAATTCCTATCGATGAGCGAAAACACGATATATGATATATTGTGGTTGAATTAATAAACTTAGTTTAAGAGCGTCCAAAAAGAATATTTTACTTAATAATACAAAGGTCAAACAAACATTTTTCACTTCATATTCTAATCCTTTCCTGTTGAACCTTTGCGCAGTACAAGGAAGCCATTTTAGCTTATGCAATTTTACTCAAAGCTGGGAGTACCCAGGTTTGCTTTTTCTATGCAAATTTTTATTTCTATGATAACGCAATGTTGCTTAGGCATCATACGCCATTAGAAGAACCTTCTGGGAGTTACCGAATAGGGAGAATATTTTTGGGTTGACTATTTGTTAGAGGTATCAATTTCGACCCATTTACTTATGAATGGATCTGTTTGTGTTGAACAGGTCACATGAGTTCCAAGTGGCTCAAAGTTTATCTTCAAGGCATATATTTTAAAATTTTAGAGTAATACTGTTTTGTAAATAACTTAACATATTAATTATTTAGAATAGATTTGAAAATTTTGAAACACAAGTGTTAGAGGGTTAACCTAACTGGCCCAGACCGTGCTGAACCGTACTTAAAGTGTCCTCTTTTAGCCCAAACCACTTTACACCCATTACCCAACCCACCCATCTTACCACATCTACTATTTATGAAGTACTGGCGTGTGAGCATCCCAAATTGTTCTAATTCTGAAGACTCTTGATAAGGCTTCCAAAACGTTTCTATATATATGACAACTGACATCTGCCAGCAACATTGTAAACCCTTTTTAAAAGTACTTGCTTTGCACGTGTGTTGTATTATATTCATTAGCTTTCCACATGTTAGTACAACATAAAATTCCATTCACTATAACAGCACTTGATTGTTATTATATTTTTTGCAGGCTACTTTTGCAGATGGTGTTCAAAACCAGTGTGAAAGATTTATGTATGATGTGTTCAGAAAGAAGGTAATACATAGTCAGTTTTATATACACCGATAGAAGTTGACATCTTGATTAGATTTTTTATTCGAAAGAACATAAATTTGACTGTCAAATGAAGGTCAAAGCATGTTGGGCTGGGTTGGTTGGTGTGCTAGCATGTTTGTTCTTCTATTTTCCTCTTAAATTTACTACATTAAATCTGGTTAATAAAACCACTAACAAAATAATGACGGGCAGTCTTTAATATAAGCTAGGAGATCATAATAAACACTTCATAATGTCATGGGAACCATCCCCAAGGTGGTCTGATGGTAATGCGTCCTGATGTTCTCACAAGTCTTAGGTTTGAACCTCACTAGGTGTACATTTTGGGGGTGGCCAGGGAAAGAGTCTGAAAAGGTCATGGGATATCTCGGTTAGACTGTATACATCTGACTAAGAAAAAAAAACTTGCCCTCACCGGGTAACATGAGCAGGGAAAACCTTCTTACTTCATTATGTCATGGGTTACTTTTAACACATTCAACCCAATTGACCTTTTCTGTTTTTAGTAAAAACCCATTAGCTTAAAAATAAACCTAACTGTTGTAATTGCCACCCATAGCCCTTTTGTTTTGAAACATAGTGTAAATAAATTATATACTGTTTTGGTTTTGCGTTCAGATCACAGAGAGCAAGTTATATGATGTGTGTATTTTACAGGTCGAAATGCCAATCGATAAAGCACTAAAAACATTGATGAGATTGGATCTTGTTATTGAAGAAGAAGTTGGTGGAAGAGTTGGATTATTACCAATTCCTTGTTCTGAGGCCTACACGATCCTTAAACAACGTTGGAACAGTTTTGTAAGTTAAGTTTGTTCATACTTAGGTTATACAGAAGGAGTATGTATATGGTCAGAACATTGCCCAAGGAATTAATCCAGATATCATCCAAGATGGTTCAAACACCTTTGAATGCATTCGCTACATAGCATCAAAAAGCAGAAAGTCAGAGCAACATTAAAATGGACAAAAGTAATGAGAGAATTGGAGCATGTATATCCTTGAGAAAGTGCACCTTTTGATAACATACAGCAGGATTCATGTATAGTGTATAGGTTGATTGTTGAAAAGCGCCCATTATACAGTGATTCAGAAAGGTATAACTCAGATGTACAGCTAATCCTAATATAATGGCAAGTTCAATATCATTCTTTTTGGTTTGCATGGCAAAAATCACCTTTTCCATAAAGACCGTAAACCCGAGATTCATCAGATGAGTGGATAATGGGTCAAAACATGTAACCAAACGAGCCTTGTTCTATTTTTTATTCGTCAAAACATGTAATCACATCTAGTATATTCCAAAACTCTTGTTTATCCTAATAGGAAGATTTATGTATTCATTTGTTTGATATTCGAATTGCAAAACCGCATTATGTGATTGTTGACCTTCAAACAGGATATTCGAATTGCAAAACCGCATTTCTTTGATCTTCACACAAACACCCCAACTTTTGTACTTCCTTTTACAAAGATCAATAAAATCACATCACTTCATCTCATGCTTACTTAACTTCCAAACATGATACTCTAACCATTTGAACAAGTTGGAAATATGTCTTGTAATTAACATGAGAAATCAGTTCTTACTCAAGTCTTTATAATTAAGAAATATATCTTTAATCACAAGTATAAAGAATTCAACACATCATAGATCTATAGAATAGTCATGTACATTGCACATTACATTTTACCCGAATAAATGCAAAATGGAACTAAGACTACTAGAATGTAACAAAATTTGACAAATGTTACATGACATGAATGGGTAGGTCTGGATCTTTTGCACTCAGTTTTCTACAACAGAGATTCACAAATCTAATATGGAGCCAAAAAATCAATGCTTGATATACAGATCCATACAACAATATTGCTGTGAATTTAGGAATTGTTACTCTTACCTAACTTTTATATCACACATTTACATATTGTAGAATGTGCAAGTGAGAAGTACATATGTAGCTTGCAGTTATGTCATCTCTGTGTGTGTTTAGAAGTGCATATGCATTCAGGATATGGATTTTGGTAAAATGATTCTTCAGCCTTGAAGCGTGCTCGTCCTCTGATTCCATCTGGTGCACCCTCTCTTTTCCTTGGAGCACCTTGCCTGAAAATGTAGTTATTATCAAGAATTCATTAATTCTTTAACACCTAATAGTTGTCAGCATTTACACTTAACAATTATCAGTAATGGATGGGCAAGGGACTTTGTGGGCAAATATTGATCGGAACGTGAAATGAAGTTGTCAAACAAATTACTTTTAGACAGAGTTTGACCAAAATTAAAGGAAATGAGAAAAATTCTAGGTCTAAGAATAAAAATTAAAATCACAAAAATAAAAAGGTATCTTACAAATAAAGATACACATAGTGGGAGAAATAGTTTAAGGATGCGAATAGTCAAATACCTTTTCTCGTGCAAGTGTTGGACAAGATGTTGCAATGATAACCCCTCCTTAAGTTGTCCACTTTCCAACTTATCAAATATTTCCACCAGACCTTTCCTGGTAATTACAATGAACGCCATTAGAGATGAAGATGTTGTGTAAGTTCGATATACAAAACCAATTAACAAGTGAAAATAATGTAACATAGTCCGGGCGTTCCATTAGATATTGATTACGTGACTTTTAAGTAGCCAAAAGTCCAGAACTCGCTTCCAGGACTGACTTTTTGATTTTTAGAATTTGACCAAGTCTATCAAAATTCCAAAGTGTTAACTTTCTAGAAGTGAATTTTCAAGCTGTCACATATTTGACATTCTACTCATTGTCCACTCCTTGCCACCTGAAATTATGGTCCCTTCAGCGTTGTCATCCATAATCAATTTTGGTGAAGTTAAATTTCCATGCTTCTACTCAAAACACACAGTCATTCTCAAAAGCATCATCACCAGTATAGGTGTTCTTTTGTTCAATTTTATCCTTATAGCTGTATTGACTACAGAAATCTGAGAAGTGGTATATAATATTCATTTCACCATCATGTCATTGCAGTACTGAAATTTAGACAACACTTTCAACATACCAATTGCTCCCTTCACAGAATTCTCAATTAATCTTCTATTCCATCTAATCATTGTCCTAAACTTCCTTGGACTAAAAATGCTTATACAAGAACTGGTAACTACAATTATAAAAAAGGTTCGGTTTTGGTTTAATTTCATCTCCAGCTGGCAAAATTAGACAACTTGGCTAACATTGAAATGGTTCAAAGTTGCGCAGAAGCGTATAGAGACACTTACAACCTCTTAAATTGTTGTACCAATTTAAATAAACAATGAACAAAAAGACATTGGTAGTTAACCCCACATGACCCAACCCATTTTGACCTGTATTAAAAGTACCTGTCAGGAGTTATTGTCTTGCGGTGGCCTAAAAATCTGCGGTGACCTTCAACAGCTCTTGCCATGTTACCCGAATGTGTTGGTATGAACACATCACTCTCTAGAGAGATGATATAATCAAGTGCCGCGGTTTGAGATGCGTGGTTCGAGTATATTCTCAGCTCTTCCTCAGTTGCTATCATTTCCTGTCATTATTTGAATCAATTTCCTTCAGGTCCAATGAATAGGAAAAAATAATAATCCTCATCTTGCATAAATAACTTCTGAATAGACAAACCTTAAATAATACATTCGGGAACCGAGAAGTGAGCTCTGAAAGATGAACTTTACCACCGTAAATTTCCCCAGCAGCAATATATACAACTGTTGATGGAGGATAACCAAGGCCCTGAAGAAAAATTCCAACCTCTTTGGGAGTTAATGGACATAAACCTCCATTTCTCTGCTCTGTTGAATTAATTTTCTTTATTTTCCAGTGGTTTGTGTTCTCCCTGCAATAATACCAATCAACAAAATTCATGAAATCTGGATGATACCTTTTCGATTTTAGTATCTACTGTTTCAAAAATAATCTAATAAATAAGTTCACTAACTTCTCACCTCAACAATCTGAGCTCTTCAGATTCTGCATCAGAGAGGCCATATGTACAACCAGAGAAAGCCAGCATATCTTTCTCATATCTCAAATGAAGAGAAATGTATCTTCCACCATGTGATCTGAGGCGTTCAACTAGCTTCTGCGGTGTCACCATCATGTATGCTCAGGGCCTAATATAAAACAAATCCCCATTGATGACTACTTAAAAGCCTCAACTTTTGGGTACACATCTATGAACCAGAATCTCGTGTAACATGTAAAGCTATCCAAAGATTTAAAGTCAACATATTTCATTAAAGGTGGAAATATGAGCGGTCTGGGTGATTAATGGTATGGACCACATCAGACTGGATTGATGGAGAAATGTTTTTTTGTCCAAAATTTTTAGATTATTAGTGTGTTATTATGATTAACAAAAACTATAGTATTACAATGTTAATTTAATTAAAAAAAATTTCTGCATACAGAAGATATGCTTACGCCGAATATAAGATGGTTCCAAATATCTGACTTTTCAAATTCACCAACATACAAGTAAAGATAGTTCAACATGAGTTAGATACAAGAAACTCTGTTTAATTGATTAACGTGCAAGCTCTCAAACTTGATGCATGTAAAAATAGTTCGCAACATTTCATTCATACTCCATCTTAGTTCAAATTTGGCAAATGTCATTACACAAAAGTATTATTAAAATGTTAGTAATAAAATTTGTGCAAAGATAACGCATGACGTAATTTAAGGATTATGCTCGCAAAAATCTAGTACTGAGGTTGATCTATTAAGTGAATCCCATACCTTTCCAAGGGTTTCGATAGAAGGAGAAAATCGAAGAGCGTGATAAAGAGCACGGCAACGTAATCTCTGGATATCAAGTGGTAAATCATTGTTTGCTAGTCGAGAATCTGATTTTGCAACATGAATCACCTGCACAAATACCAGTAATGCTGAAAAAACAAATTAAATTGCAGATACTTTTGGTTACATATGAAGAATTTAGTTATATAAATGATGATATTTTCCCTAATAAATGGCAGTAAAAGGCTTACTTACGTAGAACACAAATTAAAATATATATTTGAGACAATCATAACCTCAAAAATCTGGATATGACCAGCATGTTATTACTAAGGAAGAAATGCATGAGATTATATATATAATGGTGTTCTATTCATAGCCCTCGGTCATAAAACCAATTTATAATAATACTGCAGATGACCAAGGAATAAAAAGAAGAAAATCAAACCAAAATGGCAACCACTAAGATGGCAACATGGGTTCAAAACAGCCCAAACCAGAACAAGGAAAACTGGAACTGCAATTCAGAAAATAAATGACATGTACTTGAAATCAAACCACAATCCTTAATATGAAACCAAGTTTGGGAATGATGCCTTTGGATGCGGACACCCCACGAATCTGGAATCATATTCTACTATCTACCAACATCAGATAGTTAACTGTCGATTCAAATTGAAAATCCTTATTACACCATAGTCAATACCAAGATGTAAAACAGAAAATTATAGTATTATCTCTTTTTTTTCCAGGGAGCAGGAAAACAAAAAAGAGAAATTTAAAAATATTCAGGTTTTACTTAAACTGGATACAGATAATCATGAGGATAAACTTCATTTTGGCAAGGAATCAAAGTTAATATCCATGGTTCCTATACTGACGATCTAACTACAACTTCTACACCTAATTCCTGGCTTATATCTCAATTGTAATGACAACAATAGGACTTCTAGCTCTTTATGTTTGTGTCAGGCCCATTACATCATAAAGGAGTATTATACAAGTGATTTTCCGGCTAATAACAGAATCCCAGCAAGAGGTAGTCATCATTCAAAAGAAAACAAACATTAGGAATCAAGATGTTGTTGTATATGCTCTCAATCTAAATGAAAAACCGACGCCAACAATATGTTATTTTGTTGTTTGACAAGAGCTATTTTAACTGGCTACATTCATAAAGAAATAAACTAATTTGAAGGGGATCATTTCATACCAAAAAAGCCTATGTACTAGCATTCACATATTACTGAATAGGCATACAAGATATACCTTTTATTCAAACACATAAACAGGATTTTATAGAAGCAGATGTCATCTTTATTCAAACCAATACACGTTTGTCACCTATATTTCAAGTTTTTTAAATCAAAGAAGCAACAAAACTTAGAGAGACTGTAGAAGGCAGGCATAACTGTGTATAACAACTACATACCTGGTATTCATCCCATAACTTGGTCATCTCCTCATAGTAACCTAAACTACCCCAAGACGTAAAGTGCTTCCTTGCTCGAGGAATTGAGACCAACTCTGGAGGCAGCTTTTTTATGACTCTCACATCCTGTTTTAAACTATCAATGAAATAGTCTTCATCAAAGATATCCGAAAATATACTGCACAACAGAAAATTAGCATACAATGTTAAACATAGTTCGCGTGTGTGTATCTACGTCTAGAGAAACATAGATATGGTAATCTACAAATTTAGCAGCACACCTACAAGATTACCTTTTGTCTTGCCAGAACGAGCGTTTATCAAGTTCAGGAATTACTAAGGTTGCATTCATCATCCGTGACACTGCTACCATATCAGCAATCTATCAACAATAACAACCAAAAAAAACTAATGTACGTTTTGGTGAACAAGCATAGTAAGTTAAGTATAAAAAAACTAAACAAGATACAAAAAGTCGTAATACTAACACCAGTGCGCATTTGATTCAATCCGCCATTGCTTCTTACTGTAATATAATGATCAGCTCCTTCAAAAGCTGCTAAAGTTATACATCATCATCATCTTAATGTCCACAAAATTGTGTAACAAAAAATAAATAAATGAAATGAAATGATATGATACCTTGATATTTAGAAGTAGGGTTTATACATGAATGTAAACCATCACTAAAAGGTGCTTCCCAAAGTTTTTTTTCACTTAGCTGTGGAACCTAAATCAATCCAATAGGATAAAAAAAAAATGAACTTTAATATCACATCACAATTTCGAATTAAAAAGAAAATTATAATAACTAAGAAACTAATAATACCTGATGATGATGAGAGACATGATAATAGTCTTGTTGTGATGACAGCCGTATATTTAGGTAGAAATTGAATATGAAAATGAATAAAAGTAATACTATAAACAACCGAACAATTATGAATGACGATGGATATGATGATGATGGTTTCAGTCTAAACATTTTGATTCTCAGTCACCGCTCACTGAATCAGATCTCCATACTCCATAGTTTGAGTTATATTTTGGGTTCAGGGGGGTATTTTGTGGGCTTATTTCTCAAATAAGTAAGGGACTTATTTTTAAAGTTTATTAGACTATTTGCTTATATTATTATATAATAAGCTTCCATTCAAGTGTTAAGAAGAGTTTATTTGGGTAGTTTATATGTCTATATTAGATAGGGTTCTAAATAAGGTTAGATTTTCAAACTTATTTGCTTATAAGCAATAAACAATAAGATAGGAAATGACCCCCAAGTTTGAGATGTAATATTTGAATTAGCTTATTTAGTTAACTTATTTGCTTACATGCAAGGGAGATTTTATAAGGTTAAAATAAGTCACAAAATTTGGACTTATTTACTTATAAGTAGGGGTGTCACTTTTATCCGAATCCAAATAATCCATCCGATCCAAATCCGGTTTAGGTTAAATGGACAGGATTATTCGGATTACAGATTGCTTAAACAGATTACGGATTACTTAAATGGATTACACGGATAGGATAAAGGATCAAAATTAAAATGTTTGGATATATCCGAATAATCCGAATAAGAATTAAGTAATTAAATAATATATTTTTAATAATATATTAATGTTTACCATATAAGAATTATTACAAATAAAATCTTAATTTATTATTTTTGGAAGAATGAATGTTTGACCTTTTGGATGCTATGAAATTCAAGAAAAGAAGATTGAATAATTTTGTATTGTTTTGAGACTCCTCTTTTGGATTAGATTGGAGGTGATGTTTATTTGATTTAGAAACTATTAGAAGTTGGAATTGGAATTTGGATCTTATAATTGATATATTATTACATCTATGTTATTTATATAATTGATTTAAACGTAAATAATTTGTTAAATTTAGTCTTAAATGATATCACACGCCTAACTTTTGCTAATTCGGATGAAAACCGTTTAATCCGAATATTAATCCGAACCGTTTAATCCGTGTCCGATTAATCCGTTTCTTATTTGGATTGGATTAAGGATTAACTTGAGATTGCCCAAAATTCGATTAATCCGAACCGAATAATCCGAAAACTGAATAATCCGTCCGAATAACACCCCTACTTATAAGCAACAAACAATAAGCTCATATACCACCTCAAATGGATCTTTGATAGATCAATACACTTTTGGGTAATTGTAAATTTTGTCAACATGCTCTTTCAATTTAGCCAATTTTTATCTTTTTATAAAAAAAAATTTCATTTTTATTCCTGTGGTCTTTGTTTTTACCAATTTTATCCTTTTGTCTAACTTTCATTAATTTTCTCCATTAAGTCATGTGAAATGATCAAAATGCCATTCATCTTCTACAAACCCACACTACACCTAATTTCGTATATCATCAAATATTTATCATCAAACCTAATTTCTACTAGCAGATTCTTTTTTCTTCATAATCAAATCTTTCTTTCATAAATAATAAAAAAAAAAAACTTTATTTTTGTAACACTCCAAAATTTGTAAATGGTAAAGTATATTAAAGTATGTGTGTAATTATAAAAATGTATACAATATGTTAATACAAAATATTGAGTTTGAGTCGAAGATATATATGACAAGTAAATTGAGGGGTTAAGAGTGTAAAAATGATCAAACTTGAGGGGCTGGATATGTCAATTGAGATTATTTGGGGAAGAAGTAAAATATACTAAATAACACTCCCTTTTCATAAGTAATAATAATAATAATATTTAATATGTTATCTAGCAAACTTCAAACTTTGATAGCATTAAACATTTTTATTATTTTTATTATTGTTTAAGAGCTTTAAAAAAATGTATATTAGTCATATCAATTGTACAAATGTAAATTGTTGTATTTCTTTGTTCTCAATTAACCTTTTATTCTAATTTTATCTAATATTTAACTTCAGGTTCATTCATCTCATTTGCATTATTATTTCAGTTACACTAATATAATTACTAATTGTTATAGGATTGTCGTGCATCGCACGGGTTTTACATCTAGTTTATGTGTGTGTGTGTGTGTGTTCATTTAGGTCTGTTTAACGTATTAACGAATGAATGCATTAATTATATAGTCGTGTGTTTGCGTTCGTTTATGTTTGTGAACAAACAAATTTTATTAGTGAACGAACATGAACAACAAAATATGTTCGCTTATCTGTTCGTGTTCATTCGTTTATTCGTTAAAACCTTAATGAACGAACACGAACATGCTCTATTCATATTTGTTCGTTCGTTTAAAAGTCTAGCTATAAATTTAATATATTAAATATATTTCATGTTACAGTTTTTATATGGATTAACGATAGTATTTCAATATATGCTATTAGTATTGATTGCTCGTAAATTTTAACGTATTCTCTACTACAATCAAAGTGTTTCCAAAAATAATGTATCAGTCTCTCTTCTCTCTTTCATATTAAAAGAAAACCATAATTATGTAAACCTTCTAAAATTAGACTCCTCTAAATAAATTTTGACCCTTAAATGTTTTAATAATTTGATTAAGAGCCATTGATCTTCTTTTTAGAAAAAGATTAGCTAAATAGCAAATTAGATGATGAAGAAAGACAAACCAACCCCTTAATGGTTTAATTAATTAAACGTGAATTTTACCTTATATTTGATTGAATAGAGACCGTTCTATTGACGCTCCTAAACCCTAACCAATTGAAATCAGAAAATAAATTCATTCGCTAATGCCTTGTCTCTGCTTTGATCGATTCATACGGTAAAAACAATTCAATCTTTAATTTCCTTGATTTTGCTTTTATTTCAATCTTGAACTCGTCTTGAATTCTGCTAATGATCAGGTGATATACGATCCGATTTCAATCAGGCATTACGTGAATGGGTTTTACTTCAATTGTTGTAATTTGATTTCTTATTTACATCGATTTTAATCTTAGGGTTCTACTTTCAGAGATTAATTTAAGGAAACAATATCGATTCCAATCAGCCTGAATTAAGTTCTACTTAAATTTTTGTAAGTTGATTTCTTATTATCATTGATTTTAATTTTAGGGTTTTGATTATTATTGTAATTTATTGAATTGTTAATAAAATTTTACTGATTGGGAGATTTTAATGCGAGTGACAAATAAGGTTTCTTATACGATTCTAATGGCATGAGGTTAATAACAGAGGATGAAAGAACCTGGATGCCTTACTGAATGAGTAAGTTCAATACTAAAGTTTTTTGTGTTTGTGCCGAGCATCTAGAATTGCGAGAAGAGACACACATACTTTTAAATCTTATGAAACTGGTATTGTTATATTTATTTATGTTCATTTGTTTATGTGACAACCGACACTTAAGCGTATTAAATTACCTTAAGCGTGATTATCACTACTGGTATTTAGTTTGAAATAGGGCTAAGTACAGTAGCGTTTAGTATATATATTCACACACACGTAATTAATTATAATTACGCTAAACGATCTGAAAGATTTCAAAACTATGAATACGGACGTTGGTGAAAACTTTTTCATAAATAACGTAAATCTATTTTATAATTAAATAGTAGTTATTTACATTATATTATTATTATACAATAAAATAAGAACACTTTACGTTTTATGCAAAACGTACCGTACGCGACGAAAACGCTCGAAGCGCGCCCGACAACCGAACGAAACTCGATTATTATTTTAATAACTTAAAATGAAATATTTTAAACAAAACTTCAATCAAAAACTTACGCGATTAAAATCGTAACGAAAAACCTAATTAATAAACGTTTAACGTTTAAACGAACGACGAAATGAACGGGTAAACGAGCACCATGCGTACGCAAATTGGAGAATAATTTAAAACACCCACATGGGGGTGGGACCCGCCAGAACTCTGCAAGAAATCAGCCCCCTCCCCCATGCTTTCACCCTTCCCCATTCTTCTTTCTTACTCACACACACAATCTCATTTCACACTCAACACACCTCATCTTTCTCTCAATCTCTTCCACTATTTTTCCTCTCTCTCCCTCTATTCCCAGCAGATCCAGCAGCCCCAACACCACCACAATCACCACCACAATCACCACCACAATCCACCATAGCACCTCCATTTCGGTTTGCAAGAAAACGAAAGAAAACGAGCTCACGACTTCCATTTCTTCGTGTTTTCATCATCTAAGGAACTTCATCTCCCTTCTATTTTACTTGGAACATACTTATAACATGTTATAATGTCCATTTAACAAGATTATGTCCAAAACGAGTGTCGAAATACGTCTTTGAAACTCACAAACTTAAACAGCTTTCTGAGCTGCAACTTTACTCGACTTTAACTAATTATTTAGAATTCAAAACTTAACGAAAATGGACGATTTAAAAGACAAAAATTAATTTTAAGGTGTTAGCTTTCAGATCCAAGTGGTTTCGTAATTTTTTGACATCGTTTGATACCCGAAAACGATTTTACAAAAACATGTCGCATTTCTGTCTCGAGTGACAGATTTTTGCACCAACTTTCCGAGCCTATATCTTGAGTTCTAGACCTCTAAAACACATGAGGTTTACGTCAAAATCTCACAAAATATGTTGGGTACAAAAAGTTCTTCTATGGCCTTGCTTGAAAATACACGGATTTTCCTATAAAAATCAGTTTATGAACTTGTGTCCAGATTGGTCAAGATTGGACCTCAGAGGACAAATGGAATTATTAAAAATACTTAGACCTATCCAAAAATTATAGAAAAATTACTGAAAGTAGCCAAGACATAGGGGAACAACTAGTATTTTTCTTGGATTTTATGTCGACACTTTGACTAGTCAAAACGAGCCACGAAAAACGTACAAAAACTGATGAAATGAACCCGGGAACTGCTTTGACATATAAAATAAAAACTACACTTTCGGGTTAACCATAAAACGTAACTCTAATGTTTATAAGTTCTAAAAACATATTTAAGAGTCGTGTAAAAGTCTCGGGTCAAACCGAGCACGTTTAACCAAGTTCCCGAACACGAAAACATTCCAGGCCCTCTGTGTCGCAGGTGGCCCAAAACCATTGCGACACAAGCCCTATGACACTCCTGACTTTCGAAATACTCCCGCGACACAAGTCCCTGTGTCGCAACACCTCCGGGAGCTTATTGTCCCTGATCTCAGGCTACGAACTTCAATAAGGGAACTTATTGTCCCTGATCTCAGGCCACGAACTTCAATCAGGGAACTTATTGTCTCTGATCTCAGGCCACGAAATTCAATCAGGGAACTTATTGTCTCTGATCTCAGGCTACGAACTTCAATTAGGGAACTTATTGTCCCTGATCTCAGTCAGCGAACTTAAATCAAGGAACTTACTATCCCTGATCTTCACCTATGAACTTCAATCAGGGGACTTCCAATCCCTGATCTCCGTCTATGAAATTCAATCAGGGGACTTCTGATCCCTGATCTTCACCTATGAAATTCCATCAGGGGACCTTCGATCCCTGATCTCTGCCTATGAACTTCAATCAGGGGACTTCCAATCTCTGATCTCAGTTACCTTCAAGCAGGAGACTTAGCGACCCCAGTCTTAGTGTCGCACTACCCTGACCTCAGTCTTACATGCGAGCAGGGAACCTAGCGACACTATTATTAGTGTCGCAACATCTCCAAACTTGAATGTCGCACCTAGTGTCGCCTAGAACAGATTTAAGACATGTTTTTTTTCACAAGGTAATAAACACGCGTAACAACAATTAAACTATCTACGACACTACTCATACACGCAATACATATACTCTTATAAGTATACAAAGAAACAAAACATAATAATAATGTCTTCGAGAATTATTATTACAAAACGTCACCATCAGGCCGTACACGTTTTCTAAACACACATGATAAACAAACTTTGGACATAACTAGTTGAGTGGACAACTAGCATGGATGATCTTTTGAGACATCTACTTACTTATAACCTTATGCGTTTAGGGCGCTAGAAGGTTACTTTTGGGAAACACTTGTTTACTATTTGTAAACACTCTGTACAAGACTCAGGTGAGTCTCATAGTCCCACTTTTACTTTTACCGTTTTACTTACTTTGGGGTGAAAATACACTGCTCTGTTTTTATGAACACAAGTACTATGAATACTTATACGGATTGCATGGGTAACTAAACCAAACTACGATGGTCTCCAACAAATATCATAGTCCGTTAATACTAAGCGCGAACATTATGGATAGATCTATCGGGAACTGACAATCTGCCGTCCGGGGTTAGTCGCTCTAACTACTATACGGACGCATAATAATTCGTAATCCGAGTGTACTGATTTATACACTTAACTGGAGACATCAACTACGGTTAAGCTTCGGAACTATGAGCCCATGGCAATAGTATAGTATGATTTACTTTGGCATTCGTGCTACTACGATAACTCTGAAATCTTGTGGTTCATACTATGATTTTAACTACGTAAACCTATGAGCTCACCAACATTATTGTTGACCTTTTAGCGTGTATTTCTCAGGTACTCAACAACAGTAGGGTTGCCCATAGGATTGCTTGCTAGCTCGAGTTGCATGCATTATACGTATATGAAGATTTTCTTACATTATTTTTGTATAATCGTTATGTAATAGAATCTTCAGACTAGATGCGAACTCTAAGAAATCTCGTTTTCTATTGTAAACTATGTAATTTGTGAAATGTAGTTTCAAACGTCTCATTTAGAGGTCGTTTGCCATAACTTTGTGTAATGATCCATGATTAGTCGCGCCCCGACCCGACTTCCGCTGCACAGTAAATTTGGAGGTGCGACAGTTTAATCAGTCGCTTCATTTGTTTAATCAGTCGCTCCGATTATCCTTTTGACATGCTATATGAGTTTTTGTGTTTATTTAATTTCAGTTTTTGTGTATATACCGAATGAACAAATATGAACAGAGCTATATTGAAATACTAAAAGTTATTAGTAAGCTATATTAAATATATTTCATGTTACAATTATTTTTTAGTAAGCTATTTTTTAACTTTAAAAAAAATTTATTAAGAGGGTGTTTATGTTTTCAAAATAAATTTGAATTTTCCAAAATGGCATTTTGTAAAAAGATGTCCCATCCTGCTTTTCTAAAAGAGGAAAACACAGGTTATCATTTTTTTTGTCAGACATTTTTTAAATTATTTATTACATTTTGCTAACTCGTTAGGGTGCTACTAAATATACCTAAAAGTTTTGCTACTAATTATTGTTAAAATATTAGAAAATGTAATTACACTATTATTTCTAGAGTCAACATTGAAAACACAAAAAAGTAATTGTTTGCCTTTCATCTCGTGGACCACACATTTAAACTCTCCACCCGGTATTGAAAAAATTTACATTAGTAAAATTAAATATACAATTACTGTTAAGGGTATAAAATTAAAAATTTACGTTATTATTATTTTTAAATAATAATAATATTTTTGGTAATTAAAGAAACAAAATCGTCATACCGTGGTTATGACTTTTTGAAAGGATAAAAAGTGTTTTTTTTATTAAAATTAAAAACTGGTCATGCATACTAATTCATTATGTAATGGTAGAGATGTGATCATTAGAGTACAACAATTATCTAAAGTATGGGAGAACCAATGAGATTGTTTCATGTGTACAAAAACCCATTTATCTCATCTTTTTTAAAATTAATTATCTCACAAACGGCAAATCAAAAAATTATAAAAATTGCATCATAAAGTCTCTTTGAATGTTTTTGCTTAGGACTATTTAACTTTTGTTAGAAACGTAATCTTTATTTATTAAAGTAAACTGAATACAATAATATTACTACAAACAACGGAGGAAAAGTAAAGAAAAAAGAGAGTAATAAATAATACGTAATAAAAATTTATGACAAAAAAGTGTTTTAATAATCTTAAATTATATATAGGAAACCCATTGATGATTTCATCAATTAGGTCCTTAAATTTTACAAAATTTTAAAAATAAAATCCTTAAATTTTTAATTTTAATTTAAAATAACAATAATTAGGTCCTCTAATTTTACAAAACTTTATAAACAAAAACCCTTAAATTTTTAATTTTAGTTTAAATAACAATAATTGTTATTATTATATTAAATAAATTAAAACAAACAAAAAGTAAACATAAAAATAAAAAGTGATTGATAGAAGTTCAACCATCATATTAAATTAACGTTTTTAATTATTTTATTTCTTCTTTTAGTTACTAAATAATAATATTTAACTATTACTTTCTCATATAATTTTAAAAACGTCAGTTGCTACTTACAATTCGAATACAATCACAATCACAATAAAATTTAAACGAAAGAAAATAACATTAAATAAATTAAATTACAATTACAAAATTTAATTTATGAAAACTTATATAACTAAAAATGTTCTAGCGTATCACATATGATACAAGGATTCTATCCATTTTTATTAAAAAATACAAATTCATCGGCGGTGTGTATACACGGATTTCAAGACTAGTAATAATAATATAATAATATAATAATAATAATAAAACAAAACAAAACAACTATAAATGAGAGAAAGTGAAAAGGTGATTATCTAATACTCATTAATTAACGATTAATAAAAAGGTACGTAAAACACAATAATTACTGATATAACAAGTAAATTTTTCGGTTACATTTATTCAACCCCAACTCGTTAATCAAATAATCCTTCCAAATATCAATCACAAACACCCATATTGAGGAGTCAAATTAGATCCGACCCAAATTGACTTAATCCATTTCGACATATTAGTATACGTTGGATTTAAAAGTAACACCACCGACTGATTGAACTCAACGTACTACTGTGAGGGTACAAAAATAATGATCTTGATTTTATCAATTACATAAACAATACAAGATATAAATTATTTTTGAAAATCACACTTAGATTGATGTGCTTCTAATCGATTGTCACTTACAAACAACGACTTAAATGGTCTAGTGTCAATAAATCCAAAACTCATTTTATATTTATAACATGATTAAAATATTATGATCAAATAAACACATATTAGGGAAGAGAACATATTATTATTATTATTATTATTATTATATAGTATAACAAATTAACCAAGATCGTCCCATGATATTTAAGATATGACCATTGGATACAAAATCATTAAAAATCTTATAATGTAAATCATCTAGTCTAGGAAAACAGTAAATTAGTACAACTAACAAAACATATAATTCAAATAAGATATATTTAGATGAGATTAAAATAGGTTAATAATGGTTCACTTATTCTTTTCGTTTGAACCAATTAAGGATTTTTCTAATGATTTAATCCTTTAAGTTTTAAAATTTTGATGGTTTAACCCTTTACCGGTATATTTGCTCTTTATACTTCAAAACTTTGACGGTTTCATTCTTTAAGTTTATCTCTTATAATGATTTTAGCCCTTTAAGTTTATTTAGTTTAATCATCTAAAATTCAAGAGCTTAGTGGTTTAACCCTTTGAGGGGTTAAATCAATAAGTCAATGCAAACTTGATGGTTTAAATTATTAGAAAAAACTTGAATGATAACACGTTAAAAAATTGAAACGTAAAGGAATATCATTATTAACCCATTAAAATAAGATATACAAAGAATTAGTTTAATTGAACTATTAATAATCAAAAATAAATAAACGAACGTGTTCACGAACGTAAATGAACGAACGAGACATATGTTCATATGATTAAACGTTTGATCTTCTTACAAGCCTACATGTAGCATTACTCGTAGAATAAATCAGTAAAAAAAAGACACATGTGCATTAATATCTAATTTCAATAAAAACTTTAACATATGAATTTCATTTGTAATATTCAATTTATACGTTTTGACTTTTCAGCAATAACTGTATATTAATTGCTCGTAAACTTCAGTGTATTCCCCCATTATAAAAAAGGCGTCTCCTAAAAAAATGTATTATTTGTATCAAAGAAAACATCAAGATGATAAGATGCTTGATTTTCAACATATTTCTTTTGTCTTTCATGATGTTGGGTAATTTTTCATCCCCTTCTTTTAGCTTATGAATTTTATAATTTTTTATTAATTAATATTTCCTCTGGGGTTTAAATGATTATTATCATGATTTTTTATTATTAAATAATAAATAAATAAGAAAATTTTAGGTACGGAGGTGGTGATGGCTCTACCGGGTGTTTGTACTGATACTCACTTTTTATTCCCATGTGAAAAGTTTGGATGTACGAATATATGTGTTAGATTCTACGGATTTAAAACGTACGGAGAATGCAAAAATCCGGTTCGATGTCGCTGTTATTTTGATTGTCCGTACAAAGACGAGAATCTTAAACTTGATCAAGTCTCTCCTTCAATCAATTAAATTTGCCAACACATATGAAAGCATGAATTTTTAATCTTTTATTTCTCTATTACTTTGTTACTTTTTACTTTATTTCTTAGTTTCTTATGAAATAATTAGATTAATTTAGAAATTAGCTTTGAGGAAATTACTTTTTGTAGTTGGTGGATATTTTACCAAGGAGAATACGAAGTTGAGTTTATTAAAATTTATCATTACGTTGCTCAGATTTCTATCATATTTTTTATATTTAATGAAATGTGATATGTTTGTTTGATATTCTTGATTTATTGGTATCGAAATGTTTATTTTGATGCTTAGTGTGAGTCCTTTATATAGCTCCTCATCATCGTAAATACTAACAATCTTCCTTATGAATTACTATTAGTAGTATTTTTATAGCTATCATTCATAACATGAAAATACAATCCTATATCTATCTTCTAACAATCTCTAACTCTTCTCTTCCCGCCAAAAGATTTTAGTTTCTTCTGATTGTCGGCATAAACTCGTCGAGTTCACCAGAGTGCTCGGTGCGGAATATTGTTCTTCATGTTATAATAATGAAAGAATTAAAATAATTTGTTCAGATCTTTAACTAAAACAAAAAGATATGGAAAGGTTGAAATGGATATATGATATCAAAAACAAATGAAAAGGTTAAGTGATGTGTTAAATATCTAGTTTTAAGTTTATAAAAACTATAAAACTCAGATTACTGAAAACAATAACACATGTAGACAAGAGAACCTATCGTACCATAGTATAGCAAAATAAGTTTAACTGAGTATCGATCTCAAAGGAACGGTAGTTATGAATTTTGACAACAAACTTTAATTAATAATTAAACTAAAAGTAAGTGTAGACAATAAGTAAAAGAGCATGTAACAAGCATATAATAAAATAAAGATTCAATAATAATAAAGGTATTCACTTTAGATTTGAGTTCCCCTGACTTAGGATAATGATATGTTGATTGTGAATTTACAAGTTATTAACTCGACAATTACCTAAATAATTGTATAAAGGAATTATAAAATAATAATGAATATAAGTGATGTTTAATCTATAGATAATTACCTAAATGATAATCTAACGTCTCAAATTATATCTATATCTATATATATACTATGGGAGTATAAATAAAAGCTCTATATTTTGCCACATATACAAAGATGCCACGTGGCATCATTTTATTATTTCAATTAACAAATTATTTAATTATATTAATATGATTTAGTGTTTAATATATATGAAAACAAAGAGGTCGGCTGTATGTTGGTACTAATTACACAGTTACTCAATCATTATTCAAAACAAACACCTATACATGCAAACATCTAGATTCGGAGTTAAGCTTGAATTCCTAAGTTATATAAATCCAATACGTACAACATATATTTGACGATAGATCAAATTGATTTTTTAATCAGTGTTCTTAATTGATTAATTGTAAAATCTTGCTTTCCTTCCTAGCATATCTTCTTCTACCTCATTCACTTTCTCGATCATGGTAGCTTTGTATCATTCGGGCCTGTCGAATTATAGCTAAAATTATCATCTATCTATCAAGTAATATATTGTAGATTTTTATAATGTGAGGTATGCATGTCTGCGTATTAAATTTTTTATGTCTCAATTTATTCAACAACTTTGTATTGATTATTTGTGCCTATCAAGTTATAGATAAACTATTGTGTATCAATTAAAATCTTAATATTTTCTAGGTTGTAGATAATATATCAAGAGGCCTTCAAATTAGTTAAAACTTACCCTTTTGCCATAAGCTGTAAAATTTTACTTTTTTAAGTAATTGTTATTGTCTTTTTTTTTTTTTTTTTTTTTTTTTTTTTTTTTTTAAGCTATCAGGGAAAAAAATATTTCAAGAAGTAATGGAAATTGCAAGCGAGAAGTAAGCACATCACCTAATGTTTCATATGCCAAGTAAGCTTACTTTTACTTTGAATTTTTTTTTTTTATTTTTTTGTAATTATTCTATCGTACATATAATATATATGTATTCAATTAGCGGGTGTATTTAAAGATAAATATTATTATATTTATATGGTTTTAATTTTTGTATGATTAAGTGTCCATATGCTACTTCTTGATTCGGACAATGATAAAATTATTGTTAAAATTAATGAAATAGTGAAGTAGTCTAGAATATGTTATTATTTGTATATATGTTGAATACGTTAACATTGTTGGACTATAAATGTAGAAAGATGAATAATGAATTTTATATTTATACTTATGTATGTGTTTCCACCTCAAGGTAAATTGACATTGAACATATAGAGTTTGCCGAAGCAAATGACTTAGATTGAGTTAGATTACCGAACATCGGATGCCACATGACAATCTCTCATAATATTCAATAAATTATCTTTTTAATTCGAATAAAGGATAAATTATTTATTAATTAATAAAAATGTCATAAATACATAAAAGGTGTATATATACTTTTGGAGTATAAGTATGATTGTGGCATATGTGGGTTACACTGTAAATATGTATTTGAACAGTAGGTTGTATTTATGTTGATATTAATAAACAATTGTTTTCTCTAAAACGAATAAGAAAACGAAAAATCTATCAAGTTAGATTCCAACTTAGATTCAACTTAATAAAATTTTATAATCCATAGTTTTTATTATAGTTTTATCGTGTCATCTTATTGCTATAGCCTATGATTGTTCAAATTGTTATTAGTAGTCTAGGACGACTTATCATATCGTGGTAAGAGAAGAAATTATGGAATCCTTATTGATTAATACTACCTCCGTCACATTATAAGTGTCATGTTTTGACTTTGTAAAGTCAATCATTTTCAATTTTAACCCTAAATATTTTTATTTGTGTTATATATTACCCGATAAAAATTATACCGATGAACATACATTTAAAATCCAATACATTCATATATTTTACATCAAGTATTATATAACACAAACAAAAATATTTAAGGTCAAAGTTGAAAAAAAATACTTCAAAAAGTTAAAACATGACACTTATAATGGAACTAAGGGAGTAGTTATTGTTGATATATAGAAGTGTTTTGCCCAATAATTTTCTTAATTGTTATTCACAAACATATATATTGCATAATATATTGTCGTGCATCGCACGGGTTCAAAACTAGTCAAGTATATATAAATCCAAATAGGTAAAACTCGTCAAGTAATTGTCAGATACTCGCTGAGTTTCTTAACCGTTTATTAAAATCAGATTAATTTAATTAATTATAACTCCAGTTCAAAACATATATGTTAAAGAGGATAATTAACCAATTATAATCCCACAAATCAGATCTAGACTTATGACATAAATAAGAATCAAATACATATTTATGTATCATAATAAAATACTCAATTCAATATTAAACATAATCAAATCAATTTATATAAATAACTAAACATTAACTATCCATCATCAGAGTTCACTAAGTGAATATGGTTTAATTAGGCTCATAATGTGACTAACAACTAACATGAGTACAAAACAAATCATCATAAACATGTAATCTAGCATAAACCATAAGAAATTGCAAACCGAATGGAGATCAAATCTTCAAGTTCTTCGTCGTCTAGTTGATAATCACCAACCTTCTACCTCTAGAAGCCTCAATTAGCCCTCCAAGAATTTGTAGAAAAAAAGTTGTGGTCTGCTGACCGATGAACTAGCCAAGTAATAGAGATACTCATCGAGTTAGTGACCCGAATGGTGAGAGAAAATAACATAAAGTGATATTGAGTTGGTGTATGATTTGTAAGATTAGGTGGGGTATTTATATGGCTTAATATGTACTAATTCTTAGAACTACGCGGTTTATCCCTTCTCAAAGTCAATTAGGCTTGATCTTATATACTAAACTGTCAGATAAAGCTTGATTCTCCAAGTTTGGGTCCGTACTCACGAATTAATCCTCCAAATGGGCCGGATTTCAATTATGTTATATCCCAGTGAGTTCAAAGAATGTGAGATTTGGATTTAACTGAATTGTTTTTCGTAGGAACCGGTGAAGCCTCGCAGAAAATTCAGTTTTTATCTTCCTACATCTTTAGTATTTCTTCTAGTTTTAATTCATTTTGCAATATTCTTCTGAATTAAACCTACAAAGTAAATATGAAAAAAATAAGTAGAAATCTTAACTAAAACATACAAATAGTTAATTAAATTAACTACTAAAAATATATACAATTTAGGACTTATCATTAAGATCGAAGGGTGTCTATTCGGATGTAGTACCTAACATGAGTACTATAGTATTGTGTAATGGAAATTTATCTATATAATATCAATTTATTGATATATCTACAATATTTTCCTAATAGTGTTGACTCCTTAAAGTTACCTTTCTAGAATTTACTCTGACTTTAATATTATCTAAAAGATAATGCTCTGTCGTAGTCACAAAATGCATCATCAAATCAAGTTCTAGAATTACTAAAAGTATCAATACTCCCATAGAGATGAAATTTAGCCTTAAAATGAATGCTATTATGAGGCTCAAATAATCTCACAAGGGATTAGATAAATTCCACCTGGATGGTTGGGGCTCAACCCCTCTTGACTTAAAGGTCTTAATTACGAGTCTTGTCAGCGCAATTTATTTCAAAAGATGAGGGTGGTCTTGGTCTTTAAAGATTAATCGATTGAAACATTTCTCTTATGACTACACATATTGGAATGTCATAACACACGGGCGTCCCGTTAATTCCGGGGCCCCGTGCCGTCAATAAAAATATGTTTTTTTAGTTAAATGTAAAAGATGCTAATGTAAACTTAATACTACAATAAAATGTGGAATTTGATTCAATAACATGGTGTATATCTCTTATTCAACTTTGAATATGTTTTTTTATTTTAATTAGAAAGCATGTGAGTTTTCAATTTTTTTTTAATTATATATTTGAAGTACAACATATTATCTTATCTTTAAAAAAAACAAATGTGTATGTAATATTGTATGGAGCATAATTATAACCTCAACACTTATTTTGTATGAAAACATAATAGTATATAATAAATAAAAGTAAGAGCAAATTGCACGGATCGTTCATGTGTTTTGTAAAAAATGCACGAATCATCCATAAAAAAACTAAATAGCACTATACATCCTTGTGTTCTTAGTTTTCGGTCTTTAACGTCCCTCTAGACTTGAAATGACAAATATACCCTTAATCTTGTATCATAATTCAAAATCCAACTTTTAGTCTATTTAATTTATTACTCGGTAGTAAATTGCATTTTCCATATTCTTTACTCTTTATCCTCCTGCTTTCGTTGACCTTTTCTTCTAAGAAACCACCACCCATTTCAATTTCATCGGTCCACATGTTTTGTAGGTCACGACTCTGGCAACGATCACACCACTAGATTTGCTGTTTTAGTTTCACTGACGAACAAAAATTATAACGAACGATAAATATGAACCGCCGTCAACAGCAGAGACAATGAACGAAATCGGAATCGGCACGTTTGGAGATCGTGATGAAGAAGAGACATAACCAGGTGATAACGTCTAACGACTTATATCTCAACCCGCGACCTCTACTTACTGTATGTATTTCCGACAACCTGCGAATTTTTAAATCCTGCAAAACCTGGCACCTGTAGATCTCGCCAGCGTAGATCTCGTAGTTAAGGGCGATGGCTCAAGGGTTGTTTAATGTGTGTAAAATGATAAGAAAAGGAAGAAGATGTTGTTATGTGATGATATTAATTTGTCGATAAAGATGTCGTTGTTGCTGTATTCTCGATGATGATGATGATGTTTGTAAGAAAAAATAATAAATAATCGAAAAAATTGGATTTAAGTGAAAATAAGAATAAGGGTAACATTGTCATTTAAGGCCTAGAAGGATGACAACTGATCGAAAATAACAAACACGAGGATGTCCGGTGCTATTTACTATTTTGAAGGATAACCCGTGCATTTTTTACAAAATACAAGGATGATCCGTGCAATTTGCTCTGAAAATAATAAAATACTGCTTGACAATCTGGATCATCTTCCCCACTAACCATATTAAGTTTACTCCATTAAAACTTAAATCTAAGTTTTCTATACTATCAAGGCTTCGATACATAAGATCCTAATAACTATATAACGCGTATATTTTTCATCGTAAAACGTCTTTTAATTGTACCAAATTATGTCAAATTCAGTTAATACACACGGATAATTTTCTGAATTTTGGGCCCAAATTTTGAGGGCCTGTGCAGTGGAGCAGCTTTCACACCCTCTAATCTAGCCCTGATAACACATAAGGAGTCCATGTGGGTTTGTTGGATCCATATGTATAAGTTGCGAGAAAGGAGTGTCTTGGATATTCCTTCTAATGGTGATGTGAGCTGGGGATGGAGGAAGTTTCTTCGGATCCGTAATGTTCTTCAGAATCATTTCTGGTTTCAGTTAGGCGATGGCTCTTCGGTTTCAACCTGGTTTGATAAATGGGACCCCATTTTCCCACTGTCAAGCTTTATCTCGACTCGAGCTATCACCAGGGGCTTTCATATTACAGATACTAGTGCGGATGTGGTGGTGGGTAATTCTTGGAGTTGGCTGGATTCATGGTTAGATAGATACCCTCGTCTTGATCATCTTGCTTCTCCTGCTACGAGTGACCGGCTAGATAGGCTGTTTTGGAAAGATCTTCCTGGTGGTTTAATTGATTTTAAAGTCAACCATGTGTGGGAATCTCTTCGGTCAAGGGCTGAAAACGTTGATTGGTTTTCGATTGTCTGGTTCTATCTTTGTATTCTTCGGCATTTTTTCACTTTATGGCTAATTTTAGGGAGAAAGATGAAGACTCAAGACCGGTTGAGGCAATGGGATGTCAGTCCGGCTACTAACTTAGACTTGCTTCGGTGTCCCCTTTGTGGTACACAACCGGATTCTCGTGCTCATCTTTTCTTTGAGTTTTGTTTTTCTTCTCAGGTCTGGTACAAGATGAAAATATTTTCAGGGTGGCATCTTGCATCAAACTGTTTGGAAGACATTATTTTGTATTTAAAGTCTCCCTAGTGTAGTCTTTAAACTTGTTCTTGGTGCTACAAATATTTTATTTGGCAGGAACGTAATAGCGGAGGCAATTATTGAGGTAGTCAGATTTTGGCTTTCTTGTTTCCAGTATAAGAGGACTGATCGAACATCTCGTATGATTGAGGGAGGAATTTGATGGTACTCATGAGGCTGGATTGGATTATATCTTGATTTTCAAGCTTTGTGTTATTTTAAATTAGAGTTCTTTGGTTGTTTTCATGATTGTCATATACATGACATGTCGTGTATATGTCCTTAATTATTCATCCTCAACGTTAGATTAAGGCTTAACACTTGTTCTTTTGATTTATAAAAGTTTGTCGGGAAATCCCCTTTACCCCTAAAAATATATTCATGCTGACAGACATTTCAAATTAACTACTAATATGATTCAAATAAAGTTATATAGTGTATGCATAATAAAGTTAATCAGATATATGATGCTAAGGAGAACTTGTTAAGTAAAGAATTTATATTCAGAAATGTAAATTGGGAATTAAATAAGAGAGAAAAGAGGAATGAAATACTATGATACGTTATGTTAATGTGAAAGACAAATACTATTTCATAAAGTGATTAAAGATGATGTATGAGATATATGAACAGTGGCAGAGTAAATATGCATGGAACGTGAAAGTAACAAACTCTATAGAGTATAGTAAGAACATGAAAGTGTAATTTGTATTATTTGTGTAACAATAAATAATTATAAATGAAGAGATGAGATCATAGTAAAGTGATTAGAGAATGGTCGGAGAGATTGAGTGGAAACATGATGAAGTAATGAAATTAAATATCAAGTTGAGATGAGTAGAATTATAAATCAAGGAAGGTAAGAAAAGTGTTAATGTAAAAAAGGTACAGTTAATATAGAATTAGTGGTGAATTTATCTTTCTAAAATAAAGTGAGGTTCAAATGAGTACAACAACTTTATGTGAGAATAGAGAAACTAATAGGAGCGCGCCACGTATCACAAAATTCACTTTCCCCACGTTTTTAAAAATTAAATATCTCCCAAACGGTAAGTCACCTCTTCTACCAAGGTAATTGCAATCCACATTACCCAAAATGGGTTGATAAAGGAGAAAAAATAAAATAAACGCGAGTGTCACGCTACATCAAATATTAAATATTGAGTGGTGTGATAATTACCCTCGAAAGTTCTCGCATTGTAGTTTGTGGATTCTTACTCTCCTTATCCCACTAGTCTCATTCTATATCGAAAATCAAGGTTTTTCTACTCCAGATAAATATACCTCTAAGAGAAAACTTAATTATAATATAATGGCACTGCACAATCTTCCTAATAGATATAGGTTAAGAAGTGATTTTCAAGGCTCATTGTCATATATGCATTGTAGAAAGATGAGTATTGTTACTTATAAAAGTTCTCCTGTTAATCAATTGGGGTTGCAGTCTATCACAACCCAAAACCATAAAAAGTGTTATAGACCCCCTTGTATATTGACGGTCATGTATATTATAATAATTGACCTTGGGCATGACTGCATCCTTAAGCTTTTCACGAGGGTGAATGAATGAAACTCATTTGTTCACCATTTTTCAAAATGAAACGAGCATCTATATTACATATCTTTAATCAACTCTTTCATCCTTGAAGTTTTACCTTGAAGTATTAATACCCGACTTACGGTAGCATGTATGAAAATGAGTTGTGGAATAACTTCAAGACACCTTGAGTTAGGAGGGGGTTTCCTTTTATGGTATATTTGGGTAGAGTTTGTATCCGTTATTTCATGTTTTCTCCCTTCCCCTGAAACCTGACGAGTATGTAAAGAATGAGATGAAAATCATTTTCTTTGAGAGTGAGAAGTATTTATCTAAATGTCGAGAGAAGACAAACACAAATGCATGCTTGAATGGTTTAATATTTAATAATTGCGTTGTCATATGGACTAGATCTCGTTTGAGATTAGTTATAACCGAGTGGAAGTTTTGGTTACATCTTAAAGTTGCATTAGTAGCATTTCAACTGTTAGCATCTCGTTTGACCAAGATCTTAATATGCTTAAACTTGTTGGGTCTACCTCTTTGTATTAATTTGCTACATACTTTTCAAACATTGTGGAATTCAATCCATTGGTGAAATTTCAATGTTTTTATTACTAAATGTCAATTAGGAAAATGATTTTTGAACTTAAATGTGAAAGTTTGCTTGAGGAAAAACAAATGTTAAGTGTAGGATGTTTGATATCGTCCAAAATATACATATTTTAGGGGTCAATATTCCACCTTTTTAGTGAGTTTGTGTAACAAATGGTGTATACGTGATACTTAATGCTCTTATATTTGTTACTAAATCGGAAGAAACTGGAGCGAAAAATGGGGCTAAATCGGAGCTAAAATGGAAGACATGCTGAAAATCAGAGTTCGCACTCTGGTCGCAACCCCGCAATGAGTCCCCAAATTTGGCAGAAACTTTGAAAAGATTTCATGTTTTGGTCGCAACACTTTCACAACCTTGTCACAGCCTAGTTGCAGCCTTGTCACACCCCCATTGCAGCCCTGTCACACCCCTGTAGTCACACCTCCTTCGATCCTACAATTAGGGTGTGACCTCCATCAGATCTAAGCCTATAAAACTCGAAAATTACGTTTATATAATCTTTCTTCTAAAAAATTCGTATATTATATATCATTTTATATTCTTATTTATTTAAATAGTTGCAAGACCAAAAACGGGATTTTTAGGCATCTTTTTCACACCAAATCAAAGGGGCGGCTAAGGAGACTTCCAAGGCAAATCCTAGGGCGATTTGAGGGTTTGAGAAGGAGAATTTATAAGTTCCAACAAGGAGAGAAGAAGATCATTACACAATTACTCAAATCAAGACTCAAATTAGGTTGTATTTTTCATTTTACTTGCAAAACATGAATTATCTAAGTGTGAATCTTTTGCTAGTTATGTTTTAATGTAAATCATTGGCTAAATATTCTTGTATTTGCTTAGACATGTTATTCCCTCTTTATTTTAATGAAATCTATGTTGATTTGGTTGTTTACCCATTTAATGTATGGTTTGACTTTTCATTGTTTGACTTTTCATTGTTTGACTTTTCATTGTTTGACTTATTTGTCAACTTGAAACTAGCTAGTGAATTTTCTAAACATTAAAAGTTGAATTACTAAGTGACAGGGGGTTTGTTAATGATTATTTGATAACAAATAATTATTGCAAGAGTGTAGAGCTAGAAATTGTAGTTAAAATTATTTGATAATTTTGGTTAAATAATTAATTAAACACATAAAAGGAGAACTACCATGTGTTTACTAAGTTGCTAACTTTAGGAATATTGGAGAACTCCATACTAGAGTTACAACAACATGAAGATTTCAAAAGTTTACGTTATATCTGGAATTGCTAAACAAACGAGCTTAATGGACAATTTAAGGTAATTGGAAACACGAGAGAACTTTATACTAGTTTTCTTAAATTTGTAAGATTAAATCACCTAGATTTAGAAGTTTAATGTGTTTAAAAACAACCAAGTCAACATTGGTGTTCAATTCAAGTGTGTAGTTGGGAGTAATTAAGAATATTGGAGAACTCCACAATCATCTTCCAATTTGCACAAGTTTTATAACACGACTTCATCATCATATTGGAAATCAAGTCTAAGCAGATAATTTTTATATCAATGCATTTCAATTTACATTCTATTACTTGTTTGCTAGTTTAATTATTTTCTTGCTAGAATAGAATTTATTTTTATCCGTCATTTTAGAAGTTAAAACAAACCAAATTTCTATTAGGTAAGCATTAATGTCTAAGTAACGAAGCTCGATATGATCTATCTGAAGTCTCAATTCCAACAAGTAAAAAGGGAGGGAATTTCCTTATTTCGAAATGGTTGATTATGCACGTTCCTTGTGATCAATAATCTAGTCTTGTCTAAGCAATACTACCGTATAGTTGATAAACTTGTCAATTTCGTATGTTAACACATCAGTTGCTAGAAGTTGCTCATGGCTCAACCGGGTATTTCTACAAATACTCATTTTTCAATCCCATGTGAAAGTAAATATGTGCTCGTAATAATTTATGCGTTAGAGTTCACGGAAATAGATCCTTTGCAGAATGCAAAATTTTAGTATAATGTCTTTGTCATTTTGATTGTTCGCAAAAAGACGAAAATTATTAAATGGACGAAATCTCTTTTTCGAGTTCTACAATAAATTAAATAAAATTACGTGTGATATGTACAATAAAAAAATACTTATCAACTCAAGGTAAAGATGAGTTCACCTATGTCGGTCAAAATGATGATAATTTGGGTATAAACATTTATGTCATAATTTATTATTTTATACAAATTTGGTTTTGAAAATACATAAAAAAATATTTAAAATACTTAGACCACTCTGAATATTTAGATTGTGTCCTTGAGCTATTAAAGAAAATAATAAAACACGACTTTAGTTTCATTTTCTTCTAAACGCTTTATTATATGAAATATGAGAGGATTTTAAGGCTTCTTTCACTTTTCATATCTTTTTCTTCCTTCTTTATCTTAATTATATTTTAATTATTTTTCCTTTTCACTCGCTTCTAACTCGAATGATTATAAAAATGTATAAAATTAGTTACATTGTAAAATAGTTTATAGTTGTAAGAAATTAAACTTTTATATACACTTTTAAAAATAAATTATGCTAATTCCATGAACCTTTTTCAGAAAGATGGTCATTTCAAGAATTTATAAAAGAGTATTCTTTGTGAACTTCGTCAAATTTTTATATTATTATTAGTTTTAGATCAGATGGACAGGTGGTTTAGATAGAGAAGAATATACAGATAATCTCGACTTTTAATTTTTATAATTTACGATCCAGATTATCTGCATCATAATAACACTGAATCTTACCTCTCTCCGAACTGGACCCTAATTACTGTTATTGACGTCATTAATATTAGAAGTTTAACGTTAATAAATTAATTACACAAAAGTGAATACACTAGATAATATATAAACTAATAATTAGGTTAGATTGTGAAAGAAACTTGATAATTCAATCGGGATGTTCACTATACGAAGATAGCAAATTATACAATTGGAGAAATTAGATTGGACTATTTAGTTGGAATAGTTGATATTTTGAATTGGTTTGGTCTAAAACTGAATTTTTTTTATTTTTATTTTTGTTTTAGATTGATTTTGGTCAGTTTCGTAAGAACCGAATAGTACAAATAAACCGGATATCATTTATTTTGTTTTAAATTACTTGATCAACTTTTACATATCCATAATACCATTGTTTACTTGTAATAATTTTTATCTTAAAGTCACAACTTTGGCCTGCAAGTTTACAAACCCCGCGAGAACTTTTATAGTACAGCGGCTGTTGGTTTACTCGTTTTTATATTTAATACCATTACAACTTTGGATATATGATAAATAGTTCACAAACTACTTTCATAAACAACACATTTACATAGAATAAAACTTACAATTCAATATCTACAATCTTCAAAAAAGATGACCCAAGGGCAAAAATGGAATAGCGAGCCCGCCACAGATATGCAAACTCCCAGACTCTTGTCGGTTTTTAAAGAACACCTTATCAAACAACAAACTTTCGTTGACATCAAGTAGATTATACACATCCACATTGTAATTATCTCTTGATCTTTCTGAGAAAATCGCATCTATGCCCTTGTCTTTCTCAAAAGTTTTGACGTAAGTTTTGAAGTCGCGTTGCAGCTCTAAGCTCTCCGTCGGTTTGTGACCAAACGAGAACCGACATTTCCTATCACATGCTGTATTATCGGGAGTTACATCAACTCTATCTATTACGACTTCATTAGAACTACTATTAGCCACCGAACTAGATCCTGGGTCGCCATGAATTATCTGTAAAGACAATTTGATATCAATTGGCATCAAAATGTAACAAGTATGCTAGTATCACATGTCCCAGTCACTCGTGTGGATGAATACGAACACTTTTATCGACACATTTAAGCTTATCGAGCAACAAGACACTACTGTGAGTTTCTGACATTACAATTTTCATGGGATATCAAAGAAATTAGTTTTCAATTTTACCTGTTGGTCGATGCAGTGGTTTGGATCAGTGGTGACACGTTTTGGCGGGGTGATGGCTGCGGAGTTCACAGATGGATCTTCTGCTGCTGAGAAATCAGAACTATCAAACGTTGATATTGAAACACACTCATCAAAATATGACAGTGCTTCATCTGTCAAACGTTTTGACATCTTTTTTCTTTCACTGCTACTCTGTTGGTCAAAATCCGTTAATGAACATGCAACACTTATAAATCAGTATTAAATGCCGACTGATATAAACAAAATAATGAAAAACTGGAAGAATTGCGTACTTTTCTTCCTAAGCGGGACCTATGAGAACTAGATGTTTTCGGTTCAGGAAGCGTCTCCTTGAGGATTCTGCTCAACTCTTGTTTGCGATGTTCCTCAATGGCCAAATCTGTTCTAAGTTTTCTGGCACGTTCTTGGGCCTACAGATTTTATCATCATCAAATTAGTTTCGACAACAAAAACATGAAATTTTTTGTGTATAGATCGAAATTTCGACTCAATTTACTTAAACATGGGTTAATATGAGTTATCAGTTATTCGTAGAGGGTCAAATTGGTAAAATCAAGCAAATCAGCTGAAAAAAGATCAAATTGGCCAAATAGGTCAAACAAGTTCACACATATGATATTTTTAAAGCATATAACCTCTTAAATGATCATATTTAAAACATTGATTAGTTATAAACAGAACAAAAATGGACTAAAACATGTAGGCAGGTCAACCCAACTTGGCCCGTGTTTGATAAAATTCCCATTTTGACCTGTTACCCAACCAAGCTTGGCACGTCTACAAAAAACTTGGGGAGCTAGAATGTTTCTTTGACTTATCTACCATCAGTCCACCAGAAATAGTTTTTGACTTTTGAACATTTGCCCAAAATTCTCCATCACAATTTCCCCACGTAACCCATTTTCAACTTGAATATAAAACAAACTGGATGGTATAACTGTAAATCAGTCATTGCATACAAAATTTGCATGAAAATGGGCCATATAGGAAAAAAGTGACGAGGGGTTGGAGTACAATGACCACGTGAGCGAAGTGTAAAAGAAAATAAAATCAATATTGTGGGTTACGGTCAGAAAAGCTAAACAGTATATTTTCTGATGAGTCTTTATATAATTCAGTTTAGTGTAACAAAACATGTGTTCCTTGCTAAGCTTTCGAGGTATCTCTGCCTTAAAAATGGATCAAAAGAGTCAGTCATGAAGGGTAAAGTTTTAAAGAAGGTCAAGGCAGATCGGGTTCACCGCCAAGACTTTTTGCCAGCTATTGAGAATTTCACAAATATTGGATGTTTTGATGAATTAATGATGATTAAAAACCATATTAATTAAATAATGAACTGTTTTTATTATATTTCTTTTTAAATAAAGATAAGCAAATCCACAAGTTGCAAACACTTGAGGATACCTTTCAGTTTTAGTTAAATTATTAAGTTTGACCTGTTATAAATACATTTGCATCGAACTGATCTGCTTTTCAGAGAAATGGGTTGGAATTATACCTCTCTAGTTAAAATAAATACACTAAGACATCAAGCTTTGTTTATATCATGTGCCTAAATATAGTGGAAATGTAGAGAGATCACCTCTTCAAGTTCTTTGGCATATTCCCTTCTTATGTCCAGCACTAACTCAACAGCCCCCGGCTTAACCAACTTGGGAGATATATCAGTAATATCTGCATTCACCAGGACACCAGCAGTATTCCTCCGAATAGCCTGAAACCATAACAAGAAAAAGAAAAAAAAAGGAACAAATTTTTAATAGTTATTAGACAGTTTATAAAACACATAAGAAGCAATGGGAGTATTACTCAACACACACAATCTATAAGCAACTACATTAATATATTCACAGCTGGCATGGATGCAAATACTTTAATGACCTATTACTGGCTGTCACTACACTTGTGCAAAATCCGTAAGAAATCGTATATGCAAAGCAGTAGAGAAACATAGTTAACTTGTGATCAAGTAAAGTCTCCTTATTTCATTATAAGTTAATAATAACCTAATGAACTCACATCTTGAAGGTCATCTTGAATATCAGCTATAGCACGTCTCACTTCAGATCTCACGGTTTCATATATTTCACTTGAGGCGGTGTCTTTTCTTAAGTTGTCCCCTTCAAATGACTGCAATGCAATGAATGAATAATGTCAGACTCTCATTCCATGACTCACAATTTTACAACTCCGTAGGAGAGTCCATTTCAAACCATTTATACACAAAACTAACCTTCATCTGTTCATAGACAGCTTTAATTGTTTTTTCCTCAGCTTCCGACAAAGAACTGGTGGAGATCCCATCTTCCCAGTTTGACACATGCGAGTCAAACTAACAAAATTAAGCAAATGTCAGTATGTCAGCACACAAAACTCGTAGAATATAACATGTATATAATGTAGCAAAAAGTCAACAAATCTATCCATGAAAACTCACAGAAGAACCAACTGAAGGATGGCGGGATGGATGAGAACTCCTAGAAATGGCAAGCTTTCCAGTAGTGCTAGATGCCCGAATAGAAGAACCACTCCTGTCTCCACGTGTATTTAGAATTCTTGATTCTTGTGCTGCTTCACTCTATTTTGACAAAAAAAAAAAAAGAATAATACCACTATAAGTTGAAGAAATAACATATTCTTGATGACCAACGTCAGAGAGTTTGGTTAAGGGGGTGGTTGGATGTGCATTTCGAAAGTTATTACGTATTTGGTATTGAATTTACAGAATCAAATAGCAGCTGTAATACAACAGATTGTACAAGATAGTGTACGAATGTGCCGATTCTATTGATTAATATAACCAATAGATATAAACTCATAAAGGAAAATTTTGTGAAAAGAAATTGAATGCTTCGTAAAATGATACAGAGTAGTAAACATCTATAAACTATAGCTTAAATAAGAAAGAGAACATAAGTAACTTCAATTTACTGCAGCTAAATTGATTATTCATCCGTGTTTGGAAAAAGTATCTCCATTTTTTACCTTTCTGTTTTTCTAGATATTTAGGAAGTGTTTTGTGTCTCTAGAAAACTAATGAAGATTCAGAAAACGCGTTTAAATGTAAGAGACGGAATTTTCATTTTCCAGAATATAAAATGTAGAAAACCGCAGATCATAGTTTTTCACATTTGTGGTTCTAAAAAAGGAAAAATAAGGGTGCGTTTAGTTACGGAAAAATATCTCCATTTTCCTTTTCCAATTTTCTAATGTTTTGTATCTATTGAAAACTAATGGAAATTTAGAAAACGTGTTCAAATGTAAGGTATGGAGTTTTCGTTTTCCAGAAAAAGAAATGTAGAAAACCCATAAATCATAGATTCCATTTTCTTATAAAACTTATTCAGAAAATCCCAACTTGAGCATGTTTTCTAATTTTTCGATTTTAATGGCTTATGAACTAACATAATTAACTCTGGAGACAATGAGCCTTATAAGTTTTTCCAAATTCAAATATCCAGAAAATAAACATACTCAAAAACCTCCTAGAATAAGCAAAATCCCAAACACCCTCTACCCAGTATATAGATAATTATAGATAATTACTGTAATAAATTGATACGATGGAATAAAGTAAATAATGTAGAATTATGTAGTAACAAGTAAAGTATTTAAGAACCTCCGAAGCTAAATTAGCCCTAGAAACTGACCGACCCCGCCTCACATTTTGACCACCACCAGTACCGCCCTTGACTCTAGACAAACTCCTCCGACGACCACCAATTTCCACCTTCTGACCACCATTTTTCAAATCCGAATTCCTATTAACTGATCGACCTCTCTCTAACACACCACCACCGGTAACAGCGGCAACTGGCGTTGGATTTTGAGTTTTGTTGTCGGCAGTTGGAGAACCACCACCGCCGCCGGTAGCCCAGTAAAGAGGATTGTCTCGTTTATTTAAAAATTCTAATTCGATTTGTTGTGTTGATGAAGAACGAGAAACAGCGCTGACACTTAAAGACCTTCGTAATCGTGGTTTTGGTTGATCAGGTGGTGGATTGTTGGTTCTTTTGGTGCTGGATTTGAAAGCAGCTGTTGCCATTTTTTGATGGAATCCAAATTGGTTGATGATGGATGATAATTTTTGTTGGAGGGTGGATTAACCGATGTCGTTTTTTTGTTTTATTAGCTAATCCTAAATATAAATATTCGATTCGATTCGATGTTGAAACGGCGCCATAAAAAGTCAAATTATTGACTAAGTTACAACTTTCGTCCCTGTTAATTTGCTTACATGGATGTTCGTTAACACTTAACGACGCAAAATATTTACATTTTTTACCATTTATCTTTTAAATGTACGTATTTGCTCCTTGCTTTTAGACTAACAGCACATAGTAATCATGGAACGAAATATTTTCACTTTGTTTATGGTTATAATGGTAAATGAAATACTCGAATTTCGTCAAATGATTTAATTCTATATGTATTTGCTTCGAGGCTTTTAGAATATATGAATGAAAATGAACATCGGAGATCGTAAGAACTAGAGCTGCTCAAACTAGGGAATAGATATTTATAACAACCGAGTAATTTAAAAGCGACCGTTGAACCTACTCATAGGTTGTAACGTTTCATATGCAAGCCTTTGAAAATGTATGTATACCAAACATGAAAAAATATAATAAATCATAATAAGAGGTTTTACAATTACTACACACATTACATACACTTGTAATGAGTCATGTATAATGGGAGTTTTAGTGTAAAGTTGCAGATCGAATGCGGGTATATTTAGTAGGTTCTTCAAGTTTAGTGCACCGTTCTTCCTACATTTCATGTTTTCGTTGGGGTAAAATTTCTAATGAATTTATAATGAAGAAATTTATCCACCTCAAATACCATTTTTTAAGTGAACTGGGAAGTTACGTTACTGAATAACTCGCAACTGCAACTTTTCTCTAAAAATTTTAGCAGTTTATTCAATGGCAAAAATCATTAAGAATTGCATGATTCAGAACTACAAAAGGGGGAAAGCAACTACTGTATCCAGCACAATTTTAGCAAAATTTTAGTTCCTTAAGGGAGGATTTGGACAACAAGAAAAATGAAGTGTCACATATTACTTTTCATTATATC
Organism: Gnaphalium uliginosum; assembly: GCA_963930675.1. Taxonomy (NCBI): domain Eukaryota; kingdom Viridiplantae; phylum Streptophyta; class Magnoliopsida; order Asterales; family Asteraceae; genus Gnaphalium; species Gnaphalium uliginosum. The sequence goes on along the minus strand of OZ005685.1, from coordinate 17,475,710 downwards.
TTGTGCTTATCGGTGTAGACTAGAGGATGGTTTATCTAATTAGGTCGAAATTCTCACATTTACTAAATGGTATCAAAGCGAATAATCTTAGATAACATTCACTGAAATTGCTTACTATGTTAACATTGACCAACTTCATTTACATTTGTGTTTGATGCTATTTCAATAACTATGATTGTTAATACTTGTTGCTGTTGTTCGATCTTCTTCTCTTAAAAAAAATATAATCGTCTACTTTTTTCTTCTTTACAACTGCTCTGCTATCTCATACACTTAAAGGCATTTTGAATGTTTTATATCATGTTGTTTTATGTTTTAAGATATGTTTTAACTTTCGCATGTCTTACAGAGTTAGAGATCTTGTTAGTCCACGTAGTTATGGGTTTCATCTATAACATGCACAACCTACAAAGACATAAGCTTTTGACTAGTTAAGGTGGTTATTTATAGAGAGGGGGTATGAACGCGGAAGCATTTTGTAATTCACAATTGTGAAATGAATTTGATTAACAAGATTACATCTGAAGATTGTTTACATACTCAATTATATACGGGACTAAGCTACAACTCTTCTAACTGCAATTAACTAATTTAACAACATCTTAACGACCTCACTAATTAACTTTTCATAAGTTACATTTCTAACCCCCTCTAATTTACTTTCTTGTATTTCAGGCACAATATATAAACAACCATATAACTCTACATCCTCCCCTCAAGTTGGAGGCTTGGAAAGACCTAACTTGTAAGCCAATGTAGAATGTTGTGACTTTCCCAAAGCCTTGGTCATTAAGTCAGCAAGTTGTTGATGTGAAGGAATGAATGCAGTTTGTAAGAAATCATCTTGAACCTTATCCCTTGTGAAATGAGTATCAATATCAAGATGTTTAGTTCTGTCATGAAAACAAGGGTTTGCTGCTATTTGCTGAGCAGACTTATTATCACAAAATAAAATGATAGGATAAGAGACTGTGACTTTAAGGTCCTTGAGCAAATAAATGAGCCACATAAGTTCACAAGTTGTTACTGCCATGGTTCTGTATTCTGCTTCTTCTGTAGAAGACCTAGACATTGTAAGCTGTTTTTTTGTTTTTCAAGAAATAAGAGCATGACCTAGAAATATACAATAACCACTCAAGGACCTTCTAGTCATTAGACAGGAACCCCAATCAGCATCAGTGAATCCAGTAAGCTTAAGATTTGATTGCACATGATAAAACAAGCCTTTAGATACAGTACCTTTGAGGTATCTCAAAAGGTATAATGCAGCTTGCATATGTGGTGATTTAGGTGCAGACACAAATTGACTTAAATGTTGTATAACATAAGATATATCTGGGCGTATCATTGTCAGGTATAGAAGCCTACCAACTAACCTTCTATAAGAATCTGGTGAAGAAACATGTGCACCTTTATTCAGAGACAATTTCAAATTTTGAGGTAAGGGAAACTCTGTAGGTTTTGAAGCAGTTAACCCTGCATCAACCAATAGATCAACAATGTACTTTCTTTGGTTGAGATGAGTGCCTTCATTGGTTATACATATCTCAATTTCCAGAAAGTACTTGGCTAGCCCCAAGTCTTTGATAGTGAATTTCTGGTCTAATGCTGTCTTGGTTTCCAAAATAACTCTATCACAATTGCCAGTGATAAGCACATCGTCAACATAAACCAATACAGTTGTGAATTCACCCTTGTGATCTTTGACAAAAAATGAGTAATCATTCTTGGATTGAGTGAACCCTAGACTAAGTAGGAATTTTGAAAATTCATAATTTCATTGTCTAGATACTTGCTTGAGACCAAACAAAGATCTATTAAGTTTACATACTTGACCGGAACTAATCTTTGAATAACCCTAAGGAGGAATCATATAAATGTTTTCCTCAATATAACCATGCAAGAAAGCACTGTTAATATCAAGACCCATTTGCAGTAGCTAAAGCTATGAGCACTCTAACTGTTGCAATTTCAGCAGATATAGTAGAAGGTGGAATGGGTGCTTGGTTAGAAATACTAGTGTATGATTCAGTAGGTACATCAATGGAATGAACAACAGGTGTAGGAGGTGGTGAATCATGAGATGATTCAGAAGAATCAAGAATGTCATTAGCAGGATCAAATTCATCTGATTCAGAGAAAAATTGTGACGGTGAAAAAGATATGGGATTGGTTTGAACAGCAGAAATTGATTGTTTAAAAGGAAATATGTGTTCTTGAAAAATCACATCTCTACTTTGAAAGACAACTTTGGAATCCAAACTATAAAGAGTATAACCCTTTTTACCAAGGGATATCCTAATAGCACACACTTATCAGATTTAGGAGCAAACTTATTTTTGGTTGGTTTGGTGATTGCTGCATAACACAAACAACCAATGGTTTTGAGATGATCATATGAAGGAGGTATATGGTGAAGTATTTCAAAAGGTGTTTTCCAAGAGAGAATTTGCATTGACATTTTATTTATGAGATATGTAGCTGCAAGTATACAGTGTCTCCAAAATTGATCGGGAAAGCCTGCATGCAATTTTATTGCTCTTGCAGTTTCTAATAAATGTCTGCTTTATTTCCACTATAACATTTTGTTGTGGTGTGTAGATCATGATTTTATGATGAACAATTCCTTTAATCTGTAAATAAGTTGCAATTCTTTTAGTAACAATTTCAGTCCCATTGTCAGACCTTAGGAATTTAGGTGTGGCATGGTAATGATTCTCAATATAAGAAACAAAATCAGAAAGTATTTGTGAAATTTGATCTTTGGTATGTACTAAGTAGGTCCATGTAGCCCTATTTTATCATCAACTATGGTGAAAAAATAATGTGCTCCATTAAGTGTTGTTGTTTTATAGGGTCCCCATAAGTCCACATGATTAGTTCAAAAGGAAAAGAAGTAGAAATTTTACTTCTTGTAAAAGGTAATCTGTGATGTTTGGAAAGCATGCAAGTATCACAATTAAAATCAGAAGCATCGAATGATTTACAATCATCAATATGAATCATTTTAGACAATGAAGTATGCCCCATTCTGGCATGAAAAGTATCAAAAGTAAGAGAGTGCTTAGGTACAACAAGGTTAAAAAATTATTAAAATGTAAAACATGAGAAGGAAGAACATGTGAAGGGAATGGTGAGGTAGGTGTTTCAGCAGTGACTTTGCATGTGTATAGACATCCTGACCCTTTTCCAACAGCAACAATGTTATTGGTTGAAGGTTCCTGAAAAACACAACAATTTGGATGGAATATGCTAATGAGTAATTGAGAATGAATTAACCTACCAACTGAGAAAAGATTGAACTCAAAGTCTGGTATGTGAAAGACAATATGAAGAGTCAAAGAAGGATTGATTTGAACATTGTCAATAATAGATACTGCCTTAAGTCTCTTTTCTAGCAATTTCACAAATATTGGTCTTTTAAGCTTTCTGATATTATAGAACAAATTAAGGTTAGGTGACATGTGATCAGAAGCTCCAGTATTCAAAATCCAATCCTCATTGATGTTAATTCTAAAACCATAAGAAAATGCAAAGGACTTTTGTGCAGATGCATAACAACAAGAACTAAAAGATTTAATACCTGCATGTGAGGTAGAAGCACCAGAATTATCCTTGAACATTTTCATCATTTTTTGACAAACAACTACAACTAACTTCTGATCTAGTCCACTACACTGTCCCAACTCATTTTCCGATTCAATATCAATGGTATATTCTGCTCAGTAGTAACATGTGTAGCCATCCTGGAATTCTTCTTACCTTTATTTCCCTTATACCCTGAGAATTCGTTCAAAGCATTGCTCAAATGTATGACCATCTTCATCACAATATGAGCAATGTCTTTTCTCATTTCCCTTTACTTTAGTCTTGTTCACATTATTATCTTTCTTGAAGTAATTTGCAAATTTAACATTGCTAGTATTAGCAAAAAATGCAGTTGGTTCTGCAAAATGATTAGTGACTTGCTTCTATTTTTCTACTTGTTGAACAATATAGTAGGCCTTATTCACATTTGGAAGAGGATCCATTGAAAGAATCTAATTCATCACTGATTCATATTCATCATTTTACTTGATCAAGAATTGAACCAGTTTTGACCTACTATTTATCTCAAGAAACTTAGTCACTATACCACATGAACATTCATTCATTTTACCACAACTACAAGTAGGTATTCCATTAAGATTGTGTAATTCATCCCAGCATCGTTTCAATTTGTTAAAATAAGCAGCAATACCAAGGTTTCCTTGAGTTACAATATTCAATTCCCTTTCCATAGATGAGTGGTCCATTGCTTTGATCATACGTCTCTGTTATTTCCTTCCAAAGTTCAGAAGCTGATTGAGCATACAGAAAGGCTTCAGATAATTTACTCACCATTGAGTTCAGAATCCAACATGTAACCATGTAGTCGCATCGAATCCAACATTGAAGATTAAGCTCATCATTGACAGGTTTAACACACGAACCATCGATAAACCCTAATTTTAACTTTGCACCAAGCGCCATTTTAATTGTGCGACTCCAGCCAAGGAAATTGCTACCATTGAAAGGCATATTAGTTAGTACAGGATGATCAAAACTAGCGATATACAACGGATCATTAACAAGATTCGTTGAATTCAAAGAATTCATATTCGCAATCACATTAGTCTCTGGATTCACCATTTGTGAAAATAGAATAAGATCAAGAAACTTGAACAATAATTAAGTCCTAATTTCTACGATTCAACTCAATTACTAATACAGTAATCAAGTAATTTTGAAATCGGAAACCTAAAACGATTATATCGAATCACCGTAATCAATTAGGTTAAGAAATTGAAGCTTTAATTTGAGCCTATGCTCTGATACCATATGAACGCAGAAGCATTTTGTAATTTACAATTGTGAAATGAATTTGATTAACAAGATTACATCTGAAGATTGTTTATAGACTCGATTATATACAGGACTAAGCTACAACTCTTTTAACTGCAATTAACTCAACATCTTAATGACCTCACTAACTAACGTTCCATAAGTTACAATTCTGACCCCTCTATTTTACTTTCTTGTATTTCTGGCACAGTACATAAACAACCATATAACTCTACAAGGGGGTGGGGTTTGAGTGGCCTTCATCATTTGCCTCCTTGAAAATCTCAGTTAAACAAATTTAGTTGCAAAGTTGTCTTGACTGACATGTAATTGATTTCTTTCTATCTCGTGTGTCTATGTTTTGGTTTGGGTAATGTTTAGAGTTCATCAATAATAACAGATAGAAGTGCTATGAATTATTGAAGTGTCGATTGTTTTTTAACGAATCTCTATTTCTGTATGTGTCACGCAGTACCATTTTGCAGTGAAGTATAAGCACAATATGATTAGTGTAATTTTTACATTAAATCTATAGAGTATGTAGAATCCTTCATTTGAGATTTACTTTTTTGCATTGTCACTTCAAATGGTACGTCCCAAATCTGGTTATTAACATACAGATTGAATTCCATAAATACGGAAAGTATCAAGTTAATCTAGAATAGTCATCAACTAAAATAAGTAGGCGTTGGACATACATGGTCAACATATTCATTAGCAACTTTTAAGAAATTAATCACTTCCTCATATTCATGTAAAGTCTTTACTCAAGCATTTTACAACCATAATGGAAAGTTGACTTAAAATAGAGTCATATTCATTCAGATAACTCTTATGTGCCAAGTTGCATTCAAGTATGCTAGCTTAGACCCTGATTAAGTTACATTATTAGTTTATACTTCGATCGATCCTGTAGCTTTAGTTTGAGTAACATTCATGTTGTCCATCATTTACAGTCTACTACATTTTGACCCAAATCAAGTTACAGCATGAACTTTAATGGGTAGCTCTACTGGATTAGGTAACAAGTCACATTGATTAAATCTATCAGTATGAATTGGTTAAGGGGATCCTAAAATGGTGTCTCGGTTATCCTTGTCTCTCGAATTCTATTGGTCACCTAGGACACGTTGGTCCTGCCAAACACGCAATATGGTCATCCCACTTGCAAGCAACCCAAGAACACTATAAATACTAGTGAATCCTTCGCAATTACATGCAACATTCACCCATAACACTTGGATATTCTCCATAATTCTAGATTGATTCGTATTACACCCGATTGATTTAACTCTTACTGAATTTGAACATTTATTGAAGTGTAATGAGTCGATCCCCCCACATAATCTACACTTAAGTAAACATATGCTTGATCACGATTCAAGTTGACCCGTAAAACCAACTATGTATACGTTTGTTCTTTGTATATATATAATATATAATAATTAATTAATGTGCTAAATTTTAATTTGAAGATTTTCATTTGCTTTTCACACTTTATAAACAAGGTTTTGGACATATATAGTGAGTCATTGGTACTTGAAATAAAATATTGAATGAATAGAAAGGACATATATTTGCTTGATGGCCATTGGTCAAACAAGGAATTATGTCTATTAAATGTGAATATAAACAACTACATTTCTCTATTATATGATTTTGCCTAAAAACAAACAAAAGATGAACAACTGGTCTCAATCAATACTAGCTCCCACACTCTTTTGCTTCCTCTCTTTATCTCTCCTTCAAACACACATAAAACCTATAGATACATACATATACATGTACAAATATAAAAGTAAAACCAAAAGTCCATGGAGTTTGAAAAGGGTAATGCATCATCAGTTGTGATGATGATCAGAGAATACAGAAAAGGAAACTGGACACTTGAAGAAACAATGGTTTTGATTGAAGCCAAAAAGTTAGATGAACAAAGAAGAATGATCAAGAACACTACTAGTACACCTTCTAATGCACAAAGTACAACCTCCATGAGACCTAGTGGTGAACTAAGGTGGAAATGGATAGAAGAACATTGTTGGAAAAAAGGTTGTTTTAGAAGCCAAAATCAGTGCAATGATAAGTGGGATAATTTAATGAGAGATTTCAAGAAAATAAGAGAATTTGAAAGAAGAATACTAAAGACTAGTATTGATACTCATGATGATGATGATGATGAGCAACAACAACACATGAATAGCGATGGTAATAACAATTCTTATTGGAAAATGGATAAGATTGAGAGGAAGAATAATAACTTGCCATCAAATATGTTGCCACAAATTTATCATGCTTTGGCTCACATACTTGAGGCTAAAATGGGTAGTAATTCAATTATTCCTACCATCGCTTTCCACCCTACTACCACCACTTCTCCACCACCGCCACCAGTGCTGCCACATGAAGCTACTCAGCTGCCATTGCATACACAAGGTTAGTTTTCCTTTTCTCTCTATGTGTGCCTCAACTTAATTGCTAGTGGTTAAATGAGAGTTTAGGAGTGCATATTTTAAGTATTTATAAATTATTACTTATACACAATACATGAAGATTTATTTTAGTTAATGACTACGTTATTGAGTTCGTAATTGGTGTAACAAAGTACAATTAACCTTAAGGACACCATTTGTATCATAATGAATAAAATATACGTCGAAAAAGGTACAATAAATTTTTTTTATTTACGTTTAATTTGCTACTTTTTGACAATCATTTTAAACTACCTAGGAAATAAAGTCCAAAGGGGTGTACGTTTTATCATATCTCCATTAGGATTAGGATAGGACTAGGATAGGATTCACTTATTTTTATATTTGTTACTTAAAAAAAATTGTCTTACCTTTTGACATTATAATTTTCTTAGAGAATTGTCATCTTATTATTAACGGGTGATTAAAGGTTTATTTAGTTACAAAAAACTCATTCAGTTTTCTAGAAATTTGTTAAGAAAAATAATAATTAGAAAACGTGTTCAAGTTGAGATTTTATAGAGAAATTGTTTTAGAAAATGTAATCATGATTTATGATTTCCTACATTTTCTATTCTGAAAAATGAAATCTTGATTTATCACATTTGAACACGTTTTCTAGAATCCTTTAATTTTTTCGTAACTAAACGTGTCACAAACCGGTTGTTTTATAGTAAGATGTCGTAATAGCACATGTGATATTTTAACTCTATTTTACCATAGGACATCATTTTGTGTCACATTATAAGAATAAAAGTAGTACAATTGTTTAAAACCAACAAAGAAGTATTGATGAAAACATAAGATACAATTGTACAATGATTGTGATTCAGAATCATCAACAAAAAGAAGAAGGCCAAGTCATGAAGAAATAACTAGAAGCATATCGGAAGAAATAAGTGCAAGTTCAAGTGTGTTGATTGAAGCAATAAAAGGGTATGAAAAGAGAGAAGAAACAAGGCATAAAGAGTTGTACAGTGTGCTTCAAAAGAGGTACAAGGTTGAAGAGTCAAAGATGGAATTGGAAAGACAAGGTTTTAATGAAATAGTTGATGCTATTAATAGTCTTTCCAATTCTATCATTGATCTCACATCAAAAAGGACTCATATCTAATTATGTTAGTAACAACTAATATTCATTATTTAATTGTAGAATATATACTTATATGTATAGTTAGTAATGGAATTCTTAAACTTTTCTCTTGCCCATAATTATTAATTTACTAAAATTAAATAGTTAGTTCTTTGTTAACAATTTCTTGACCATTGTTTGTGGTGCATGTGCACGTTAGAAAAAATGCGTTCATAATACTTCTTCCCTCTCAAAGTTTGTACACGATAAAAAAAATACGCAGTTTAAGAAAATATAATCATTACAATCTACCTACATTTTTATATTATACACATACATTAGGCTAATCAAGTAAATTCAATAAATTCTACACATTCATTATGGACAACTACATTTATAATTTAGTGACGAAGAGAATTCTTATTAGCTAGTACATGCGTAATGTTAGTCACTTCAATTAGCCTTCAATTATTTATGGGTTAATGCACATTTAAAAAAAATTCATCTGGGTCATTGTACTATTTTTGCGTCTATTCAGAACATTGTACTAAAAAAATTTTACTTTTAAATTACTGTACTATATAAATTATTCATTTATTTCATTATATTATATTTTGATTCATTTAGGCAACTAAACTTTTAAAATATGATATTCAAGTCATTAAACTTTTTCAAAATAGAATTTCAAAAATATTATTATATGCTTCATGCATATATAGGTTAATTGTGGTTGTGTATAAATATTTTTCAACTTTATATCAAGTATTTTAATTAATGTTGGTAGGAAAATATTTGAATATTATGCGCGTGTAGAGTTGTAAACGAATAAATGACCATGAACACTTAAAACGAAATGAATTTTTTTTTATTGTTCGTTCTTATAAGAATGAATTCGTTGATATTCGTTTATTAAGTCGACAAACAATTACCAACATAAATGAACAAACGTAAACGAACAAACATCATTTGAGCTCGTTTGGTTCGTTTACTACTTTACACACGCATAATGTTCAAATATTTAGACACCACCATTAATTAAAATACTTAATTTAAAGTTGAAAAATATTTATACACAACCATAACTAACACACATATTTCTGAACTGTATAATGATATTTCGAATAGCTGTTTTGAAAAAGTTTAATGATTTAAATATCATGTTTAAAAAGTTTAGTTATCTATAAGGATAGTATAATGAAATAAATGCATATTTTCATATAGTATAGAGTATAATAATTTAGAGTATAATTTTTATAGTACAATGATCCGAATAGATAAAAAATAGCAAAATATTTCGAATGAAAAGTTTTTGAAAATTGAAAAGTATAATTACCTTGGCTATATTAACCCCATTATTTATCGTCAGAAAAGAAATTGTACGCTGACAAGCGATGGTGGAAGTAAAAGGGAGGGTCATATGATCAAGGTTGGACCGGTCAAAAGGGAGGAGGGTCATGTGGGTGTCAGGGTTCTGTTCTGTTCTGTTTCATCAAAACTGGTTTTTGGCCTTTTCCTACTCCAAACTATTTTGTTGGTAAATTTATTTGCATATTCGGTTCATAGAATTTCTATGGTAAAAGATATATTCGGTTCATAGAATGATAAAAGACACTTTTTGTTATATCACTACGTGCATTAACAGTACCTAATCCCCTTAACTTAAGCTTATCTAACGGTATTTTAGTCATTTTACGAGAATCGGAGACTGAGAATTTAATAAAATGTCAAACGTGCCATCTAGGGACTACACATGAAAAAACTCGATCAAAGGGCTTAAACTGTAAAAAGTGATACAATATAAAGACCACATTTATAAATTTACTCATAAATTAGTTGATGAAGTCCAATGGGTCAACCCAACCTGCTGGAAGTTTGGAAGCATGATCCATTTGAACATTTTGGTGTTCATTTCAGCGGTCAGAAGTCAATTACTGTAAATCTAAAAAACTTGATAGTACTTCAAAGTTGAGTGGAAAGGCTAAAGATTTATTATATACCCAAATTAAACTTTACAAAGTGAAGTGAAAGTGATACACCCAACACTGTAGGTCTCATAGCTAAAGTTGAGAAGTAAATGAGAGAAACTATTAGGTGACAACTATTCTTTACACAGTATCAACTAAAATTTGGTCTCATTACCTTCTCTATTACTAAGTTACGATTATAATCAAGGGCGACAACATGCACACGGATAAACCGTGACATCTATTAGGTTAGGCAACAAGATTTACATTAACATCAAACAACATAAACACTAAACATATGCATGCACATATGTTAAACCACAGTCGGATGACTCTTCTATAATTCTACTTAGACATCATAAGCATCCCAATTGATCTGAAAAATCGGATCATTTGGCCGTGCATTTTTCATTAACTCGACAGCCTTTTGAACCAACGACTCATTTGACACTCGTGCAATTTCATGACTATCATCAGGCTGCAAGGCTACATGGTAATCACCATCATTTTGCGCAAAACTGGACTGACCAAAATCTACAACTTTCTCGTTTACAGAACAGTGTCGAGAAGTCGTGTGGGACCCGCCACTATCTGTTTCTAGTGAAGGCGTTTCGAAGTTGATGAAAGTTGGGATTGAAAAGTTTATAACCTTTTTAGTTGATGTCTGTGATTGCTTATGCTTTTTACTCTTGTGTTCCTCATACACAGCCATCTCTCTTGTGAACCGCTCCTTGTCCCTCTTACTTGCCTCGATATATGGCTTTATTAAGTATATAAAAGAGGGGTTAAAATCGACAATGTCAAAAGAAATACTCCCTATACCGCTTCTATAGCATAAAAGACGCAACATGTATGATTTCAAGCGTTTTTCGTGATAGAAGTACTCATTTTCCCTAAATGTGGCACTTCATATTCAGTTACTTATGAATTGGTCAAATTGAGTTGTATTTTACCCATAACAAACCAAACGGGTGAAATGAAAAAACTAACAGAAAAGGCATTGGGTCAGACGGGTGAAAACAAAATATTTAGTTATTGTGGCTTGACCTCCTTAAATGAACATCTTGTTAGAAAACTACTGTAACAATACTTAATGAATAAAAAATCGTTTGCAAATATCTGGCAAAATGGTTTGGGAGTCAGCACAACCCTATGTGTCCAACCCATCCGAACTTGTAAAGAAATTACCCGTTTTGACATGCACTAAATACTCCCCAAATGAATCTATAGTATATCCACCTCAGCCCACCCGCCCATTTTACCACTGTTAGTTTTCTCGTACAAAAGTCTTACCAGTTTTATTTTGGAATGAGGGGATGGTAAAGCAAGAACTGTAGGCTGTACCCGTTTATCGTCATCAGAGAGATTTCTCCATGCTCTAGCAACCATGTCACGGATGTCCACAGAATCTCCATAAATACTTCTTATCCTATCACCTTCCATCTTTGTGAACATTTGATAGCAGTTTCTTGACCCAAGTGGCACACGCAGCTTTTTCCTCGTTTCTTTGACTTTTTCTGGTGTCTCTAAAACCGGTTTCTTTTCTTCTACCATACACAAATATATCGTCATACATACGTATGCCCATATTCACGCACCTCTATTTATTCGTTGTTTCAAGAGTGTTAGTCTCAACCCATTTGTTTACTAATGGGCTACTTTGGTCTATGTTTTATCCTTATCGAGTCAACCAAAATGGCATAGTTTGGATATATGAAACAACCCAATAATTTTTGCAACATCAATAGTTATTATTTAACGAACCAAAGTAATAAAAGACAAACCTGGAGATGTTTTTGGGGCACCATTATCATACTCAATCTTTTTAGACGGTGCTCCGGCGCTAAATTGGTCATGTGTTGTGTAACATCTGTCATCATGCTTCCTCTTCCCTGTAAAGTTGGTTAAATCCCAAGACTCTAAATTCAAAATATAAACAATAAAGATAGTTAGATATATATAACAAGAATGATATTTCAAATATGTTTAATGTCGGGGGATTGAGAAAATTACCTAGTGGAATATATGGAGTTCTGCTATGTTTTTCGGGACATCGATAGTGATATGCTTGCTCAAACGAGTAAAGAATGGTGGCATAGAGCTTCTGAAGTTGACTCGGTGTCAAAGAGACTTGGTTTTTCTGATTCAAACTGGATGCAATATCTTCCCATGTTCCATCTTTTGTGACCTAAATGGCACTCGATTAAAAGCTGATGTAAGAGATTAGCAATATGAATAACTACTTTCCACAAGTGAGTATGCTTTTAAGCCAATCATGTTTTGTCTTTCTTTAAAAACACAACATCGTTTTTGTGAATGCATTCTGATGTTGGACTCAAATTGTCACTTAAGTGTGTTTTTTGCGATTAAATCTTCATAACTAGTCCAAACAAGTGGTAATCTTGCAAACTCTAGTGTATTCTTTCTTACATTTTTCAGAAACGATTATTCATATTGCAATTGCAAGCCGAAAACAGAGTGATCAGCAAAATATACGAAATGTTAAAACCACCCAAAATGCATGTTTTCATTTCCTTCTTTATAGAAAGACAGCTCTACAACCTACCCCACATATCATGTACAATCACACACACATATATACACATCGACTCTAATGAGGCTTGAACCACAACGTCTTTATTGACGGGTTTCTCGCACACCGCCAAGCCAAAAGCTTTTTGGTCAAAATGCATATTTTGTTCTTTACAAACAAAACATCGTTTTTGTGACAATGCATTTTGATGTTGGACTCAAAATGGCACTTATGTGTGTTTTTTGCAATTAAAATCTTCGTAAGTAGTCCAAAAATTGATCATCTGGCAAACTCTAGTGTATTGTTTTTGCGTTTTTCAGAAAGGATGATTCATAGTGCAACTAGAAAACAGAGAGATCACCAAAATACACAAAATGTTAAAACCACTCCAAAATGCATGTTTACATCTCCTTCTCTATAGAAAGTCAACTCTACAACCTATGTACCCGGCGGCTACCCCACATATCATGTACAATCATAACACATAAATATACATCGCCCCTAATGAGGCTTAGACCAAAGGCTCGTTGGTCAAAATGCATGTTTTAAAAGCTCCCTTTAGGGGCTCTCAACCACTTTTCAACAGATAATTGCTCATTATTTATTTATTTACGATCATTAACTACATTGAGATTTAAAAATATTAACTACCTGATGATACCCCCCTCTTTCAATCACAAATTTGTAGAATTCTTGCAAGTCGACGCTCGTGTCACGAAAGTTAAACCTGCATTTCACAGTTAGATTAATACCAACTAGTTGACTAACATTGATTCGCTTCTATCTCATACAACCATTGTTAAAAAAACAGATGTTCATTCTTTTCCAAATACTAACATCTCTGTGGGTCCCATTTATACATTTAATGTGACTAGACTAACAAATGAGTGCGAGCGAACGAACGTGAAACGTCAGTATGTGTGTTAAATTTTCTTAATAAATTTGTAGCAAAAACACAGCATGAAAGTTCTAATATTAGCAATCGAGTTTGTTACCTAGTTTACGTAATTTGTTACATAAATAAACTAAACTGGAATATGCTCCATCTTTGTCCAAAAGCACCACCTTTGACTTTCTACAGTCAAAAGTACGACTTTTTAGTTTCAAAATGAAACTACATTTTTGTAACTCTAAAACCACTTATTTTTAAACATTTATGGGCTCAAGATGCATAATACCTACTATTACTTTGCAGTTGCACGCATGTTCGTAGTATAAGTCTTGTGAAACTTAAAATATAAAAGTTAACAGAGACAAAAAAGTCAAACGTTGACTCACAGTAAGCTAAGACCAGATGATTCATTGAGCTTGTTGAGTTTCTGATAAAAACCATCGTCCTCTTTCATCTCCTCCGCCGTACACGGTGATTTTCCGGCGGTCAGTGAAGATGACCATGCATTAGTTTTTAGTCCATTCACATTAACACCATTTATAATCGCCACTTCGCCAACTGGCGTTACCTGCGCTTTCGTGTCTCTCAGATAGTGGCTCTGGGTTGTGTGTATTGTCTTCCACTGTTTGGTGTTTTGTATAAATGCTCTGAGTTTTGTGTCTTCCATAAACTAATTAAGTTTTTCTTCTTTTTTTTTAACAATAAACACATTAAGGTGTTTCTGTAATTTTATTCACAGGTGTCAAATGGAGCTAACTAACACTTGGTAACAAATTTAAATCTTACTATTTTTGTGGCACCACTAACTCATGGTGCTACAAGCCTACATGATGCTACAAGCCTACAATAAATAACATAACATATTATAATAAACAATAAACAACAATAGTTGATGACAAAAGCATAAACTTATATTTCATATTTTGTTAAACCTTTATGGTACATATGTTGTTTATTTATTTATTATTATATTATTATTTTATTTTATTATTTCTTAAAATAACTTAAAGTACATAATACCACGCCCTACACTTAGGGATAACTTTTGTAGTGCCGGAGGATGTGTAAGTGGTGTCACTGCACAGAGTTCAAAATTTTAAGGGTTTCAAAATTACATGAGATACATAATGTATCATATGTATGTAATGTATATATGCATATTAGTAAGTGTTTGTATATAAATACATACAAATATATTTTTTTGAGACCTCCAAATAAGTTATTGTTACAAAGACAAAATAAAAAGATACTACTTGCATAACCTATTTTAACACGGAGGCCTCTACAAGTAAAAGGTTTTCTCAAACCAATCAATAACAAATAATAATAAATATTAAACCATAACCGCATACTAAGCTTTAATTTTTAACACGTTTGTAACATGTGATTACCAAATTGATTATGTGAAGTGTAGATCACAATAAAATTATTTTTTAATGCACATAGTTTTAACATGGAGAATAATAATCAGAATATAGACATTGATAATGAAATTGTAGATGTTGATAACCAAAATTTTGAGTAACATCAACAAAAATGTAAATGACAATCGAACATATTCTACTTATGGAAGCATAAAATTATGCTTTCATTATCTTATCTTATTTTACGTGAAAAATAAAAAATATGGAATCTTATATGAGTCTCGTTCTTTCGGTTACACGAATTTTAAAAAAGTATTAAA
Source organism: Gnaphalium uliginosum (assembly GCA_963930675.1). Taxonomy (NCBI): domain Eukaryota; kingdom Viridiplantae; phylum Streptophyta; class Magnoliopsida; order Asterales; family Asteraceae; genus Gnaphalium; species Gnaphalium uliginosum. The sequence continues at coordinate 17,460,234 of OZ005685.1, read as the reverse complement.
GTTACT